>APFE030236332.1:12193-29788 GCA_000404065.3 Pinus taeda
AAAAAAAAAAAACCTTTTAAAAAAAGGGTCTGGTGTAGAATTACCACTTTTTTAAATCAACATAAAAAACACTACCATTCTAAAACACAATGTACTTAAAAAAAATTATAGTGCCAAAAACTATGCTCTAAAAAAAACATGTGTGTTCTACATCACCCCTTTTCCCAATCGGGTCACTTTTTTGCTATCTCTACAAAACGGGTAACAGTATGAGTTCTTGTTCCATAGTTTACATTGTTCTTCTTGAATGGTTGTCCTCTTCCTTGAATCCCAACTCTCCTCTTACCTTTGCTATTGAATTTGTCATTCCTTTGATTGCCATCAAAGGGATTTTGATCATCGTCCTAGTGTGAGTCCTTTCTATCAAGGCACTCCCTTGCATGGTGACCTACTTTATCGCAAATGTAACATCGTTCTTTTCTTCCACTCTTAGGTCCAGCCTTTCCTTTTGATTTAGTCCCGTAATTATTTCTTTCTTAGCATGAGAAGAAAAGGCAGCAGAAGGACCTTTAGGCATGGGCATTTCTTGCTCTTCTACCCTTGTTTCTTCTTGAATGGATCTAGCCATTAATTCCTCGAAACCAGGAATTATATTATTGTTCAAAACAGTAGTCCTGAACACGTACCATTCGGATGGTAATCCTCCAAGAGTCATGAGTGTCATTTCTCTATCAGTAATAGTCTCCACAATAGATAGGAGATCGTTCTTGATCTTGGTGATTCTTAAGAAGTATGCTTGCATACTCTCATCTTTACACTTCTTGATTTCCCTCGGTTTATTTCTAAGAAACAAAACTTGATTTGCATCATTAACTTTAAATATACTCACTAGTCTATCGTAGATTTCCTTGGAGGAGTCTAGTTCAAATATGTAGGCCACCAAGTGCTTGTCGATAGAGTCCTGGATGATCTTCTTTGTTTTGAATTCTCTGTTTTTCCATTTGTTCCAGGCAGCATTGGATACGTTTGATGGAGGCTCAACAATATTGCCTCTTACATGGTCCAGCACTCCTTGAACTTCTAGGGTTAGATCGATAGACATCTTCCATCCGTGATAGTCAGCTTTCTCAAGGAGCTTGTCTTCAGCAGGAAAAAGTGTTGAGGACCCCATAGTTCTTCTAGGACAGCCTTGCCAATCTTCTCTTCAGTGATTGCTCTTGCTCTTGCTTGGGCTTTGTCTTCACCTCAACTCTAATACCATGTTTGATTATGGTATGTTCTATGCTTATAACAGTTTACTTCTTTTTCTTACTATATTCCACAGATTAGCAACCACATGTACATAAAGTAAAGTGCAGATGGAACATTAAATGATCAACAGAAAACAAGCCAAGACAAGAGACACAAGATGTGGTGGCTAGCCAGGGAAAAACCCCACAATGTGTGGGGAAACCCTTGGATCAAATCTTCTTTTATCTTCAATAATTCAGCAGAGAGAAATAATACAATAAATCTAATTTATATCAGCAGTATCAAACCCTAGATCATTAGCATTAGCGTTAGCGTCTTCATCATCAAAATTGGGGCAGTCAATATCTCACAAACTGACCGTCGGATCGGCTTGATTCCACCACCAAAAGTTGCAGCCTTCAAAGGAGGTTCAGATGAACCTACAACGCAGATCAGAAGAGGAGGTTTGATGGTCCACACTGGTCAAATTTTGGATCTACAGTTGCAGCTTCAGTTTCGGCAACTTCCGACTTCACATGTGTGAGAGAGAGACCCTTTTCTGCGCAGTAGAGAAGAGACTCTTTTCTGCGCAATAGAGAGAGAGAGATGTGATGAGATGAGTGAGCACAAATGAGGAAAATTCCTTCTATATTTATATACAACATTGATGTTTGAATAGATGCGACTGTTGGGCTTCTGAGCCTACATGAGTTGTAGGTCGGCTTGATAATAATTCCATAGTCAAAATAAATTCATATATCCATGAATACTTATCAGAATCGGATGATCTTTATATCAATCCTCCACCTCTCAACGAGAGGAATCTAATAAAAATATTATCAGCCATGAATAAGATGACCCACATGAAGTTTTGCCCTAGTTGCCAATTTTAACAATTATAATGGTGATGAAATCCAAGTTGGGTGAAATGTAATAGTATAATGCTCTTCCTCACGGTAATGTATAACTTGGATGAAATGTGAAAGTATAATGCTCCCCCAAGTGGTAATGTATAGGTTATAGGATAAAAATACATAGTATGATGTGTATTATAATGGTGATGAAATCCAAGTTAGGTGAAATGTAATAGTATAATGCTCCTCCTCACGACAATGTATAACTTGGATGAAATGTGAAAGTATAATGCTCCTCCAAGTGGTAATGTATAGGTTATAGGATAAAAATGACAACTAGTATGCAAGCAAGAAAAATTATCGTTCTATGCGTTTTAAGAATTTGTTCTTATTATTGATGTTTTTTATTTTGTAATTTCGTTTGTATAATAATTATATTGAACTCTAATAAATAAAGATAATTAATTCAAGTTTAGAAATCTTATAAAGTAAAATTAAAATTGGTTTTTGATAAAGAGATATCATCATTTTCAATAATACTATTTCATTTGGCAAACTAATCCGTTTGACCTAAAACATGAAGATAATAATTTCAATACTATTGGTAAGAAGCCCCAAGGGTTAGCTCAATTGGTCGGGCGGTTGGGGTTTCATTGCTAAAGTACCTTACCATTGGGAGCTCATAGGTTTAGTTCTCCTCAATGCCTTTGGGGTTAGGCTCATATTAGTTTAGCCAAGGGGTGTGGTCCTTTCGGGTGGACCTACCTTGATTTTCCGCAAAAATAAATAAATAAATAAATAAAAAATATTATTAGTAAGATGTTTGGTTGAAATATATAACATATGAATGTAAAGATGCTAACACTATAATATGCAAGACTTATCAATTGTTGAAATGGATCAAACAAGTTACTCCCTCTCTCTCTCCCCATGGTAACATGATCATCTCAATCCTTGACTCATTGAGTGGCCTGTTAGTGCTTAATATATGGAAGACATGTTAGGTGCAAACACCATGTCTACATTCTTCCCTCTACACAAGAGAGATTATACACCAATACGCTCATTGTGTAAACTATATTTTTATATTAAAAAAGAATAAAACTACACGGGAATATTTATAAAAAATTTAGAATCGGTAACATTGATGTCATATGTTGACATTATGATTACATACATTACAATATTATGTTGAATTTTTGTTATTAGTACACTTAAACAAACATTGTTAATGAAAAGGCACAGAGATAGAAATTGTAACATTCTTTAGCATAGAAAAATGCAAAAATCATTAGGAACCCTAATGGAGGATGATCATGTGCTATTACATATTCAATTGTTCTTGACATCATTGCTTGATCATGTGATTATTTTGGAAAGATAAAATGTATTAGGATTTCAACGCCCCACTATGTTAGATCATCCTAACTGTAAAATTTCCAGAAGACCCCTCCATGTTGTCTTTATGACACAACTATTGATACCAAAGTAAGAGTTTAAAATTAAGCTATTGGGCTTTAGAATTGGTCACAAAAGACATTCTTTTATGTCTATCCAAATTGATCTTCATGATGGCTTTACTATAAAATTGTATATAAATATTGTAAGAATTCATTCATTCTCTTTCTCGATGACATTAGGCCATTTCCACAACCTAAATTTGGAGAGTATGGATTTGATCCAATATAATAATAAAAAAGGCTTCTAGCATAAGTATTCTCAATTGGGATCAATTACAGCATGATATTATTAACCTCGTGTTGGATTTGCAATCGTGGATGAATAAGAGTGTAAAGTCAATTTTTAAGGGCAACAATTTCTTTTTTTATACAAGGTTGTGGGTAATCCTATTTTCAGCTCAAAATATATATTTCTAGGAAATCCATTGAGAATTCACCTCACTCAAAGGATAGTACCCATGGTAAGTCATTATGCATAAACTTAAGGCTTTGTTAACAATCTCATAATAATCCTGATATTCAATAAATGACTCATGAAAAGTATCAATTGGCAATGTGGGATTTGAATGTAAGTAGGATGATAACAATTTTATTCGCTATTACTCAAATTAAATCCACTTTACTAAAAATTTGAATGACATGGGGGTGGGCTTTGATCGACTTATGTGTATACATGTCATGAAATCGTTTAATATAATCTATCTAGGTCCAACCACACGTTCAACCATTACCTTAAGGTGACCCTAACAACTTTAGAAAAGGTCAACACATGAATGTAACTTTGTCCACTAATGAAAAACACAATCATTCTTCACCAATGGATCTCACCCCTTTGTACAAGTTGTTGACTAATTTGTGAGAATAAAAAAATAAATAAAAAAAATAGGAAGTAGTATGACAATCTTGTTACCTTGAATCCTAAGAATGAATTCAAATCTCTTAACTACATCGAGAAATTCAAATATCTTACTATACTAACAAAACCAACTTAATGAATCATTTAATTGTTATAGTTACTTCGAACAAAGTTCAATGGACATAAAAACAATTGGGATCATTAGAAGCAAAGAAGAAGCGCTACCCCTACTCCATTTTAGTATTGCTTCCCTCCTCTCTCATCCTTGCAATTCGATATCATATAATGAGAAGGGGAAGGATGGATATGCACACCAAGATGTGGAGGAGGGGCCACTACTTTCAAGGAATGAAATAACATATTAAACTAAAAGGTTCGAGTGGATAATGTTACTAAAACCCAAAATTTATCACACAAATGCAACTAGTCCCACGTACTCCAATAGTGATAGTGCACAATGTGGACGAGGGTTGTGAAAATATAAAATTGGGTCCCTCGAAGATAAACCAAGTGTGTTATTGAATACTTTTGGTACTGGTGGAGTGTTGGAATTGTTAAAATTACTATAGATCAAATTAAATTTGACCGAGAGAAACATTAAAAAAATTAAAAACAAATCACAAAACATAAACACAATGTGATTTTATCCTGGAAAACCCCAATCCGTAAAATCCAACTAATATAATTCTATTGGTGTCCTTGGCCAAAGTCCAAACAAGCCATCCAAGTGAGCCTTCACCACTTACCTCCCTAGGCCCATTACAATGAAGTTGTCCTAAGCCTTTTAAAGGCTTCATTCCATGCATTACATAGGCGCAAAACCATGGGAAACCAAAACCATGTACCCAAAATCACACCATGAACCCGATCTAGACTCCACACACTCTGTGTTTCTATTTCTCGGTAATCCATTCTCCTTTGCTTCTTTCATTGAATTCTCTTTCTTATTATTTCCATACTTATGTTCCTGCTTCACACTCACCATGACAAATAAACCATTAGTAACAAAGGAAACCATCTGAATCCAACACTGGCTCTGATACATCCATCAAATTCAAATAGTCAAGCCATAAATAAACCTTTGGCTCTGATGCCATGTTAAAATTATTAGATATAAAATTAAATTTGATTGAGAGAATCATTAAAATAATCAAAATAAATCAGAAATAAAAACGCAATGCTTTATCCTAGAAAACCCCAATCCAGTAAAAGCTAGCTAATATAATTATATTAGTGTCCTTGGTCAAAACTCAACCAAGCTAGCTAAGTGAGCCTTCACCACTCACCTCCCCTGGCCCATTATAATGAAGTTGTCCCAAGCCTTTTAAATGCTTCATTACATGCATTCCATGGGCACAAAACCATGTGCCCAAAACCACCATTGTAGACTGAGCAACTTGGACTCTTTCACTAAGACAAATTTTACCTAACAATCATTTTCTAAGGTGATAGTGTATGTGATCCAGATTGGATCATTATATTGTTTTTCATCCATCTTGATGCTTTTAGAGTGGAAAAAGTGGAGGAATCAACTCACAAGACCAATTTTACCAACGAGACTGAGTTTGGCAGATTAGGGTTTGAAACCTTCAGGGAGAAGTTTAAGGCATCAAACATCATTTTTTGGGGGTAAAATTTTGTCGCTTTATCATAGCACCTATTTTCCTATTCTACACACAAATACCTTTCAAACAGTGTAAGAATTGCCTCAATCGGAGTCTGTATGCAAAAGTTATGTCACTCGAAAGTTAACCTTCTTGTTTTGACCACCATATTTCGAGAAGATGCCACATTAGCCCCCATTACCCATGGAAAAGGGGCTAGCCACATGATCATGATGAAGAAGACCCTAGAAGATTCAATATTGTAACTCTAATTAAGACTTGAAGGAGTGAAACTTAACCATTAGTAGGCTACCATGTTGTATTATAATCGAGCCACTAGGAGGAAAAGGGGTTCCATTTATTTTCAAGTGCATTTTGTTCCATAGATGAGAAGAGTAGCCGAGAGGGATAGGGAGAGAGCGCATACAAAGGATTTGTGCACTGCAGCAGCCCACAAGCCAAAAGCCTTACTTTTTTGTACGTGCATCCATTTTCTATTTGGAGAAAAAGAGCAAAGCAGCCTCACCTTCCAACTAGGTTTTCTCCTAAAAGGGTTTCCCGGGATATATCTTGTGTCAATTGTGGTTGGTGAGTTTTTATTTCGTTGTTCTCTATTTTTTGCATAATTATAATATGCATGCATGCACAATAAACAATAAGTAACAAATCCATAAATATAAGGAGAAATAAACCTTCATAATATAGAATTAAATTTTTCTAATATATTTTAGTAGACCCATTGTAACGAATTGTCTAGTGGAATATCCATGGTAGTTTATGGATCCATATGCTACTCATCCCCATTATATTAAGTATGGAGGAAAAAACACTCATCCAAGATTGATATATACACAAGAGGATATTACACATGCTTATAATTCTAGATAAAAATTAAAGTATGTTGCATCTATTTCAAGCTTCAAGGGAGTATCATAAACTTAAGGTACATTTGCTCAAAGTAAAATGTGAATACATAATGAAATTCATGAGATCTCATAAGTGAAAGCAATAAACTTGTGGTCAAACATATTTTTAACCATGTGATGAAACATATTGGGAATGAGATATGTCTTTTGTATTGCTCGGATAAATAAAGATCACCATTATTACTAGGTAAGTTTCAATGGTGTGCTTAAGGTGATTATGCAAAAACTCTATTTAGTCATGAGTCACCTGCTCTTATAATTTCTTGTGAATTGTTTTTGGTCTTAGCAAATTAGTTGTTCAATAAAAAGGAATATAATTATGGAGAATGAAATTCTCTAATCACTATGATATTGTCCCTTAATTTATATTAGTAATAATGTGTTGTAGCAAGATCTTGCATAGATAAAATGACGATGTTTGCCAAATAACCCCTTTTGGGTCCTCCATTATTTGACAAGATTGAAGATTGTGTGGGTATGGTGATAAACTGGACAGATCAGAGGTAGATGAAATTAAGTGGATGCAACACATTCTTTCTTGTTACCTAAATAAACTATTGTTGGAGTATGTTTAGGATCGATCACGGAGGCATGTGGTGTTCATGGTTAAGTCAAGGTCGACATGGGTGAACCACTACTGTAATTTGGAGACAGAAATACTCCCAATATAATATTAGAATTGATTTGTTTAGATGGCATAGTTTATAAAAGAAAATCTCTTTATTTTCACTCAAAAGTTTTGAAAAAAAAGTTTGTATTATCAAGCCATGTTGTCTAAGAGCGGGTCTTAGAATAAGTGGCCATTTGAAATCAAGTCAATAATTTACCACAGTCTTCACAAATGTATAAAATACATTAAGCTCATACATTCTTCTCAATTGGGCAAGATCCTTTATTTCTACAACGTGGATGAAGCTCTAGCTACCAGTGCTCCTGAATTATTGTTTCAAGATTGCATCTAGGAATGTATGCATTGTTTGGATACAAATTATTGGAATACTTCACAAGTCGCTCGATTTCAAGACTTCTTATGATCTTTGCAGATAAACACTTTGCTCGATATGATTGTTAGATTTGTTATGAGTCAACGCAAGTATCACTATGAAATTTTAAAGAAGTCGAAGGTTTGATTTGTTAGGCGTTGTCTACTGAGGATCGTCAAAAGGGGTCAAAAGTCGTCGGAATTCAGCCAAAATGGGTGACAAACTCACCTAAATTTCCCACATGTAAATGGAACAGTATTTCACCATAGATCCATGGCCAGAATATTTCGTGCTCTAGATCAATGGCATGCGGGAGTCCTCCCCCTGTCGAAGTTTATTGTAAGGAAGGGTCCCACGTTGGGACATGTTCCAGAAACTACCAGTCAAAGATCAATGGTCAAGAATGCAGTGGGAGCCTATCCCATCATTTCTAAAACTGACAGTTGGGGTTCTGCCTAGTTATATTCAATTTTCGCAAAAACCATTCATGGTTTTATGGATATGCAAATGATCGAAGACCGGGGCCCACATGACAATCTACCTCACATTAAACAAGTTTTTTTAAATATTTTTATGTACAAGCCCAAAAGTCTTGAAATGTAATTGGAAAGTATGTTGTAAAGTTTGTAAAAGGGGTGGGATAGCATTTTCTAAAAAAGGTTTTTCTTTGTATATATATATATACAATAGTAAAAGAGGTTTTTCTTTAAATATATATATAATATATATACATAGTAAAAGAGGTTTTTCTTTAAATATATATAATATTAAAACTTTTAAAGTTTGCAATTTTTTATTTTAAAACATTTTTGTAAAAGCGTCTTAGTTTTATAATTATTAACTAAATCAATTACATAATTTACTAGACAGTTAGTTTGGGAGAAAAATAAAAGATTAGCAGAGAGACTAAGAGGGGGTTTGGGAGCTCAAAATTAGATAGTCATGTAATGTTGAAATCTCTTAAAAAAAAATTGTCAATAAAGAATAGTTTGATTACAGCTTTGAGCAAGTGGCAATATTTTTTTTTGGTATCCCAAAGGAACTTAGTAGCCCGGCTAACACGTAGCTACTAGTAAACCTCTGGGGGTCTACAATCTGTCCTCCTCTATGTAAATTGGGTCACAATCGGGGGGATTTGAACCATGGATCTCTTAGTTTTCATAGATTTCGCATTACTTTGATCACCAATTGAGCTGCCCTCTTGGCATAAGTTGCAGTATTATTATTCTTTCTATGTGTTTAACATTTCATTATATGTTTTTCTTCCACTGATATGAGTGTATGTAGTAGCAAGGCTATTTAAATCCGGATTATGAATTTTCCCACATGATTGTCTGTCATAAATGGTACTCGTGTTTTTTATTTAAATCCCTTAATGGGCGCTCCACCATTTTTTACTGCATCAGTCGTAGAGGCTTCCTCCAACAGAGAATGAAGCTTGCGATAAATATGATACTTGATTGTGTTACACGAACTCTCACATAAATTTGTACTCGAACCTTCAGACATATCCAATGAAAAATGAACTCTTTCAATGACCTCTTGCATGTACGAGAAAAATTGCACTTTAAGATCCTAAACGAACATCTAATGAATCTCAGATGAACTTCACACAATCAAAATAGAACATAGAGATATAACACAACCAAAAATGGGACATAATACTTCTTTTATTAATTTGCAGAATAATTGGATATTACAATCATAGAGTCTCGGTTTTTATCAGAGATTGACTGTTAATGCATTTATTAGTTATACTAGCTCAGAACAAGGTAGAAATTGAAGGCTTCCTAGCTCGTTGGAGACTATGCCTATGAACCAAAGAACTCAAACCAAAAGACTCTTCCCTAAGAAAGTTTGTCTACTTTAGGTTCTCACGAGGCTCATAGGTCCTGATGGGCAGGCTTGTTAGCCTTTAGACTCTCTATTACTCAGACTTAAGAATTTCTCTGTGATGCAAGCAGGTCGCCTTCAAAATGCAGATGCAAAGCAAGGATAATTCTTGACTCTCAAACCCTAGATTTCTCTAACTCTAGATGCCCCAAATGGTTCTCCTCCCCCTTATTGCGCCGATAGGCACATTCTACAACCCAATATGGGGTAGATGTGTAAGTGTGTCACTCCTACTGTAATTTCACTAATGCCAGCCAAAATTAAAAACTAAAAAAAATAAAAAATAAAAATAAAATCTAAATAATGTCCGTTTTAACAATAACTTACATAACCATATAAATAAACATCAATCTAATTATTATTATGTATAAACACAATATACATAAAAATACATATGGTAAATAAAAAAATATATAAATAAATCACATATGGTAAATAAATAAAATCTCTTTTTTTTATATACTTACTCCAGAGGTATGATAAATACATATAAATATAAATATAAATAAACTAGAGGTATAGTAAATAAATAAAACTTCTTTTTATATTTACTCCATAAACTTCTTTATATTTACAAAAACTCAAAAAAGAGGTTTTATTTAGATGAAGCCAATGGGCCAAATACCATGGGACAATTTATTATTAATACCATGGGCCAAATACCATGGGATAAATTATTATTAATACCATGAGCCAAATACCATATTTATAAAAGAGGTATGGTAAATAAATAAATATGAAAGAGATATAAAGAAGTATGATAAATAAATAAAAATATATCAAATAAGATTAGAAATCAACATCTAATTATATACCAAGGACTATGGGGCAAATACCAAGGATCCAATTATTTATTAATACCAATACAAAATAAAACTTATTAACCCTAATATTATATTTTAAAATATTATTATTTTCTTATTATTAAATCTACTATTGATATTAATATATTGTAATATTAATATTATTAAATTTAATAACTTTGGATTAATACATTATTACATTTGTTATATTATAATATATATTAATATATCATGATATACATTAACTCTAGATATATATGGGTGGAAAGAACAAAGACATAGAGTGATAGAGGTGGAGAAATAGGGGGAGTGACAAGGGAGAGGAGGAATGAAGAAAGAGAGAAGGAGAGGAATGAGAGAGGTATAGAAGGGTAAGAGAGGGAGAGGGAGACATAAAGATGGAGGTGGGAGAGAGAGAGGGAGGGAGATAGTGAGAGGATTGGAGGACAGAGAGAGAGAGAGGGAGAGAGAGGAAGGATGAGAGAGAGGACTTGAAAGGGAGGAGGAGAGAAAAACAGGTAGAGAAATGGAGTTGGAAGGGGAGAGAGGGAGGGAAGAATAAATACATAGAGATTGAGAAGTGGACAGAGAGGAAGTGACAAGGGAGAGATGGAGAGAGAGTGTGTATGTTTAGGGGTGAGATAAAGATACATAGAAGGAGAGAGAAAGAGAAGGGAGGGATATAGTAACATAGTTGGAGAGAGGGAGGGAAAGAGAGAGGGGGGGGAGATAGAGGGAGGCAAGAGAGAAAGGGAGAGAGAGGAAGAGAGTGATGGGGAAGAGAGAGGATTGTAGGAGAGAGACAGAGCGAGAGAGTGACAAGGGAAGAGAGAGGAACGTATGAGAGAAAGGGTGAGAGAGAGGAGGAGGGAGGCAAGGAGATAAGAAGAGAGAGGGAAGGATAGAGAGATGGAGTTGGAGGGGAGAGAGGGAGGGGGTGACAAGAGAGATATGGTCAAATAAAGAGACGAAGAAGGAGATATGTAGAGAAGGGGGGAGAGGAGAGAGAGAGGCATATAATAACAAATTTGGAAGGTGAAGAGAGAGAGAGAGAGAGGTGGGAGAGAAAGGAAGAGAGAGAGAAAGAGAGGTGTGAGAGAAAGGAAGAGAGAGAGAGAGAGAGGATGTGAGAGAGTGGAGAGAGGTAGGGAAAGAGAGATGGAGATGGACGGGGGGAGAGAGGGATGTAATAAGAAAGACATAGAGAGAGAAAGGTGGTGAGATATAGATGGAAGGTGAAGAAAAATAAGAGAGAGATGGAGACAAGGAGGGAAGGACAAAGAGATTGATAGATATGGAGTGAGAGAGCGTGTGTGTTTGAGGGGGTGAGATAAAGAGGCAAAGAAGGAGAGAGGGAAGGAGATATAGATATAGATGGAGGGGGGAGAGATGAAAGAATATTTCTTGCACTAGATGCATTGATTTTAGTGTAGATGGTGATTTCTAATCCTATTTGATTGATTGCACTAGATGCATTGATTTCAGTGTAGATGGTGATTTCTAATCCTATTTGATTGATTGCACTAGATGCATTGATTTTAGTGTAGATGTTGATTTCTATTGATATTTGATTACTTACACTAGATGCATTGATTTCAATGTAGATGATTTCTAATCCTATTTTGATTGCTTGCACTAAATGCATTGTTTTCAGTGTAGGTGGTTATTTCTAATCCTATTTGATTTCTTGCACTAGATGCATTAATTTCAATGTAGATGTTGATTTCTAATCCTATTTGATTGCTTGCACTAGATGCATTGATTTTAGTGAAGATGGTGATTTTTAATCCTATTTGATTTCTTGCACTAGATGCATTAATTTCAATGTAGATGTTGATTTCTAATTATATTTGATTGCTTGCACTAGATGCATTGATTTCAATGTAGATGATTTCTAATCCTATTTGATTGCATGCACTAAATGCATTGATTTCAATGTAGATGGTGATTTCTAATCATATTTGATTGCTTCCACTAGATGCATTGTTTTCAGTGTAGATGTTGGTTTCTAATCGTATTTGCTTACTTGCATTAGATGCATTGATTTTAATGTAGTTGTTGATTTCTAATCCTATTTGATTACTTGGATTAGATGCATCGATTTCAGTGTAGATGTTGTTTTCTAATCTTATTTGATTTCTTGCATTAGAAGCATTGATTTGAATGTATATGTTGATTGATGATTTGGTGTAATTGGATGTATGATGGTAGATTAATTTTAAAGTGATTGGATTAATAGTGTGCATTGATTCAAGTGTAAGCGCAAAAAATGATTGACAATGTACATTGATTTTTATGTTATAGTAATTCAACCAATTAATATTGGAGAGAAAAGAGAGACAAGGTATGATGTTTACTACAACAACTCGAGCTAAATATTTAAATGGTTTATGATTTCAATTGTCCTTTTCATATAATTGATATGAAAATATGACAAAACTAACAAGGGTGACAATAAGAATAGTAGAAGAAAACAATTTGAGATTGACCACATTGAAGACTATTTATATTTGATTACATTTTTATTATTCACAATTTATATCATTCAAAATTATTACATTGTTACTTTGCATTCAATTTTTTAATTTCATCAATTTTCATCATTAAAGTTATTGACAATATTTATCACTAAGCAAATTTAAAATTAAAATGACCACATAAATCTCAGGGATATTTAAAATGGTTTTAACAATATTAGATGTATTTACATATTATTGATAAAATTAATCATATGTTCGATAGATTTTCCTTGGCCGCACATGACTGAAATCAGCCTAGACCATCTTAACTCCAGATCTATCAAGGGTCGAGAGGGGTCAAATCTCTTGAGGTCCTCAAGTTTTACACTCAAAAAAGAGGTTTGCACCTCGAGAGACTTGATCCCTCTCGACGCTTGATAGATCTAGAGTTAAGATGGATCTAGGCTAGTTTATAAGAAGTTTGGGGAGACAAAAGGTAGCCTATGGTACTACTAATACTGACTAATGTATTTTCCGTAGATGCTCTGAGATGTGGGTCAAACCACACCAATCGTAGAAGAATTTCTCCGAGTCTCAAAGAATCATCCGTTAAAATTTTATAATAATGACTTTTGGGACAAGGAATTGTCCTAAAAGTATACAAAGTGGAGATGTAAGGCATCCCACGATACCTTTATTTCCATGGTGGAGATATTATCAGAATCCCACGATACTGGTCACACTCATCGTCAGGTGACTAGTGTTGATTTGGTGTAGCATCGGATGTGCTCTAGCCACGAAAATTAGTGGAGAGGCTAAGGCACATGAGATCTCCAATACCAAGAAAGGGTTTGGGCATATTCTAAATAGTTTGAGAGATATTAAAATAATTAATATTTTTAATGGAGTCCCTAAGTCTAAACTTAGGGAAAATAAAATATTAATGTGAATTAATATAAAATTGTGTTAAAATGGTCCAAAAGTCATGGATCAAACCAGATCTAATCTTAGTCATTGATTGGGGACTTAATCTCGGCCGTTGATTTGTTAACGAGAAAAGTATAAGAGGAGGCTTGAGGGTTACTTGGAGAACACACCAAGAGATCAAGATTTTGACTTTCTGGGGCTGGGTTTATTGAGAAAATTGAGAGAGTGATCAGATTTGCAACTGAGGGGTAGTGGATACAAAAGTAGAGAGGCAGGATAACACCGGGAGGATCAGCGGAGTAGCTGGAAAGAGGGACATAGAACCAACCAAGGGTTCACGTAGAGCCATCCAGGGCTCACACAAAGGTAGTCAGGAGCTGCGCGGTGCCTCAGAGGGGTCAGTGTGGGTGACGCAGAGGGCTGACGCAGGGGTTATTGGGCTGACGTTGGGCCAAAGAGGCTAACGCAGTCCCTAGAGGTTGACGTTGGGGTTTTGTGGGGCAGATTGGAGCTGTGAAGCTACCAAAGTGATTATCCGGGGTTTCAGTCAAAATATCTGCTTCCGAGTAGAGAGGTACTACTGCCGATATTTTTCTCTTTTGGGTGAGCCGAAATTGGCACCTAGATTGTATTCTTAAACTGCTTAATAAATCAAACCATCAGATAGTTGCACCATTTTCCTGCATTGGGTTTTTCCGGGGAGATTAGGCCAAAAACAATGGTGTCACTTGTGTGCTTGTTTTTGTTTCCTCCAATTGATGATCTATAATGTGTTGAGCATGTAGTTGTATTTATTTCCAGTATTTACATGGTAAATAACTTGTTAATTAACAGAATAAGTAGGTAGGAATAAATCAGAAAGTACATGAAGAGTTTCTAACGGGTTAGACTTAGCAATTCCAACATGGTATCAGAGCATGGTTGTAGATCACAGGAGAACTCAGGACATCAGCTGAGCAGAGCAGCAATAGCAGAAAACAGCTGTCCCGAGTGACAGAAGCTATTCCTAGCAGAGAAGCAGCAAGGAAGGGGTGACGCAGTGCCTGTGTCATCAAGTTCGAGCCAAGAAGAGGTGGCGTAGAGGCTGACGGAGGCAAAGACAGGCTCACGCAAAGTCACTCAAAGGCTAGGAGGGCTGACGCAGTTGGTTGAGGAAGATGATTTTCCGGTTTCGGGATTGCGCAGAGCCTAGGAGATCTAACCTTTTGTTTGTTGGGGTGTCGAACTATCATGGGCTTCCCTAGTACTATTTGATGCTGTATTTTTATCATGACTAACCATTGGTGATGTTTAGCCATAAAATCCAAAAGAATCCAATCATATGTGAATATGTTCAAATCTGCTACAGTTTTACAAGGTTGGTGAAAGTAGTCCATACATTCTTCGCATGCTTGTTTGTAATCTGATTGGAAATAAATGAGGTCCATAGCAGTCTCGTTGATGTCAAACCATGTCCACCATTCTTTTAACTAGTCTGGTCAATGTAGTAGTTGAGTGACAAATAGTGATCCAAATTTTAAGAGAGTATAATAGGTACAATCTAGTTTGTCTCTGCAAAGTAGGTTCCACCATAACTTTTTATATCCAAAGAAATCATAAACAAAATCAGGAAAAATATGTTATGGATTATGTTGAGGCCACACGAGTCTATGGAATTTTGCATCCTTGGATCTATTTATCACAAAATATTTATGGAAAATATTAAATCTGTTATTTTCCTCTCCACAAATTATGTCCAAGTCTTTGAAATGAAGGTTATCCATTTGTTGGATTTTGGATGAAATTTACATTCTGGGACCAAATGTTGTAGATCTCAATGAGGTTGGAGATTTATGTATAAGACCTTAGTGTTCCTAAGCTACCATGTTGGTTTCCAAGAATTCATATAATCTTCCCAACTCATGGAGTTTGGAATTTATCTTAGATTTTCATGACTAAGAGCATAATCCCACTCACTGACTATAACCGTTAGATGGGACTGTTCTTGAAGATTTTCTCTGCTGAGAAAATCTGGAATACAGTTTTTACTTCCCTTGATGTGTTCAACTTCAAAAGCAAAGTTTGTGAAGAGGGCTTTCCACCGTGCAAAACTTGAATCTCCCAATTTCTTGATGTCTTTGGTTAACACCTTATTCATGGCTAAAGCATCAGTTCTGAGAAGAAATCTTTTGTTTATTAGGTGTATATCAAATTTATCAATGCAAATCCAAGCAGCTATCACTTCCTTTTCAATGGTTGAATACTTTTTCTTTGCAGGTGTTAGCACTTGAAATTTCACCTAGGCTGAGATAGACAAATCTCAAGGCTACATCAAACCATTCAGCCTCGTAGCTAGCCCTACGAGGCAGGAGAAGGCTCTCTCTGGTCAAACTCGGTGGATTTTCAATAGGATGAGTTGACCAATTAGAAACACTGATATTAGGCTAGTAAACTGATAAGGAGGGTTGATTTAAAGTTTTTGGGGCTTTTGGTGGCAATTGGAGGGAGTGCAATTCAGGGTGTGGGGATTGAGTCAAGTTTTGCAGGGTGGGTCTTTGGGGCAAGGTAGGAGTTTGTGCTGATGCCTTTAGCTGAGATGAATGATCAAGGAAGAAAAAAGATAAGCTAAAGAGGGCAAACAGTGACTTTGAATCCTCTCTAGACAGTGGAAAACATAAGCATTAAACAAATTTGAAAGCTGAGCATGGCAAGCATGAATTCAAACTTTATCACTTCATTTGTTTAATAAGCTGCAGTAAAGAAAGAGATGGAACACATAAACACACTTACAATTACAATAAGAGAACACACCATCAACACAAGAGTCCACAAGAATCCCAATGATGTCTGCAAAACCCTGGTCTTCCTTTTCCTCAAATTGCAGAGATACAAGTGAAATATACAATAGGAGCTTTTCCCTCAAGAGTCCAACCATGAAAATGAGTAAGAGAAGGCATAATATAGAAGATTTAACTCCTTTCCCCACCTCTAGGGTTCGAGCTCAGCTTCCTAGGAGCTGTTTCAACTAATTCTAAACTAATCACTAGATAATAGGCAGTCAAAACAACTTGCCTCTAAAACTTAGGAAACCTATCCATGCATTAAATATTTACCATTTACATCAAGGGAACTTTTAGAAGTGTTCAAGGAGAGTAAAAGTATCTAAGTGCCATGAAAATTACACAAAAATCCATCATTTACATGCCTCAAAAGTCAACCAAGGTGAAAACAGTGTTTTGCTGGCTGAACTGGTCAAAACAGGCAAATTTCCTTGACAGGTCGCGCACATCACTCTGACTGGTCACGCACATTCACAGCTCTGTTTGAGGGCCTTCTAGGTGTCTAAATCAGGTGCAAGATAGCTCGTTGGAAAGGTCTGCGAGTCTACTTTCCAACCACACCGGAATTTTTGAATTTGGAGATGAGTTGACCCCTCAAAAGTCATTTCTCCCAAGACAGCTTTCTGCAACTCAAAATAGGGGCAGAAAGTCAAAATTTGCATGCATTTTGAGCCTTTGGAAGCCCAAATCCCCATAAAATCTGAAACCCATCGATAGAAAAGTGTATTTTTACATGAAAATTCCAAAAATACAAAGTTTTCCCCGTTCTGAGTTGCCCCCATGTATGGTCGCGCGCAGGGTGAGACCAGTCAAATGGCCAAAACCTGTAAAATTCCCAAAA
>APFE030236334.1:0-10700 GCA_000404065.3 Pinus taeda
TCAGAAGAATAGTTTCCCAAAATGTTATTGTTAAATGCAACTGGTTGATTCTCCTGTTCGAATTCTGTAACAGTATGGGTCATGTGTTTCTCCCAATTGATTTTTATTTGATTTGGCTTTCCCTTGTAGGGCAGCCACATATGAGACCAATCGGTAGAAATGTACCCATGGAGCTTTTCAGACCAATCCTTGCTTAAGATTAAACCATAAAACTCAGGTATATCAGCGATTAAGATATCAATTCTCTGAACCACTCGTGGATCAGCCGATAACCTGATTGTAACAGAGTTTATTTCCCCTAAAACCTAGACTTTGGTTCTATCTAACTACACAATGTGAATTGAGGACTTTTGGGGTTCTATGTTTAGTTTAGAACAAACTGAAGCTGACATTATATTGGATGATGCCCCAGAGTCAATCAAGCAGTTATGTAGATTTCGATTGTAGATTTTGTATGTTAAGAGGAAAGGAGGGGTATGGGAATTTGATCTGTCTCCAATTAGAATTGTATCAGTAGCTTCAACTCTACCAGAAGGTGGTTGTCCTGAATCACTTGCAGCTTTAGTACTGGGAAGAGGCGAAGAAGGAACTGCATTAAGTTCTTTGAGAAGAAATTTTTGTTGATGTTTTAATTTGCTGAGTTCAAACATGGTGATGTTTTCCTTAGTCTTTTTCATATCATCAACAATATTATAGTCCATTGAATATGATACTACCAACGTCTTAGATGATGTAGGTATATTGGAGGATGACGGTTGATTTTGAGGTACTGTTGCAGCTGGCTTCCTTGTGGGTACCTTTTCTTTTGTAGTATTGGTACCTTCACTCCTTTTCTTTGAACTTGCCTGGACAGGTTCAGGGGTATTTTTGCTCCTGGTAGTCACAGGAAAGGCTTCTTGTTCAGCTTCGGTATCAGATTTAGGCAATATGAAGTCCCACATTCCATGGCATTCAACGACTTCCTCTTCTTCGAATTCATCGGATGGTGCAATTGTTTCTTCTTCTTCTTCTTCCTCAGGATCTGAATCTGCATAGGATATAACATTTGGGGGCTTTGACTCAGGTTTCTTAAAATTCCTATAAGGTTTCTTTGTTGAGGTCTCTGCTACTTGCTTTTTAATTTCAACCATTTCATTTGACATGGTTTTGAGGACTTTTTGAAGGCCCTCCATATCGTATGGATCTTTGGTGATTTTCTTCTTTGAATCATCTCTGAAAGACACTTTTTTGGATTTCCTTTCCTCGAGAGCAGCTTTCTTTTCCAAAGCAATTACACGTTTTTCGACAGCGAGGGCTTCTTTCATGTTTTCGGCCAATGTAGGTTTTTTAGCCCTATCTACAAAAATGGCTATATTTGAGGGTAAGGATGTAATGTACCACTCGCTTCTAATTTGTTCACTTGGCTTGTCATCAGTAGGGATTTTATTCAAGAGTTTGTTAAATCGGGAGTTAAACTCCTTAATGGGTTCTCTTGACTCGATCCTTAGATTGGAAATGTCATTAATGAGTGTGGCCAAGGATCTATCATCGTCGTATTTGGTAAGAAACTATTCCTGAAAGATATTCCAACTGGTAATGGATCCAGAGGGCAAGGAAAAATACTAAGACCCAGCTGATCCTTGTAATGTGTAAGGGAAAAGTCTAACTACAACATCTTCTTCTGTTATTCCCTTCAAATTAACTGACAACATGAAATTATTTATGTGTTCCTCAGCTAATGTTCCAGCATCTGGATTAAACTTTGGTAACCATTTCTTAGGATAATCAGGTAACAGATGTAAAGGCGCAGGCATAGTGACTGCACCAATACTTCTCCATGGGGTCTGAGTCATTTTGGGAGTACCAACGATTGCCTGCGGTGTTCCAGGTGTTTGGGGAGGAGGTGGAAATGAAGACTGAAAAGATTGTGATGTTGAAGGTGAAGTGGGTGTTTGACTTCGCACTGGAGATGATGAGATGGAAGATGATGGAGAAAAGGTTTCACTACCAGAACCTTCAGTGTTCTTTTCAATTCTTTTCCTTTGGGTAAAGGTAACTCAGGTGGTTCAATACCGAGTTTTTCGCTTTGAAGTCTGGTGAGATGATGAGGTAGGCGGAATTGTGAAGTCTGACTGCCTTGTGATACTTCATATCTAGGAGGTGAAATGGAGAAGCCTTGAAGTTTCTGGATGATAGACTGAACTTCAGGGGACTCTAGACTTAAATGTTCTGAAGTATGATGGGTTTGAGCAGTGGTAGTTGATCCTTCTTCTTCTCGTCTGGATACTGGTATTTCAGAGTGCAAACGAGAGGTTTGAGGAGAGCTGGAGGGTGATTTACTCCGTGAATGGTCTGTAGGTTTTGACTTACTCACCATTCATAGTGGATGGCCCTCCTTTTAGCGCCAGAAATGTTGATGCCCCGAAAATCGTTACATCAACGTCGGGGGATAACCACCTGGTCCGGACCTTAATACAGCTCCTTTTCCATTTGGGATGGTGGATCCGACTGGATATAATGGGACCAGTTTCCTAGTAATGAATAAAAGGGGGTGAATGAATGATTGGTTTTCTAATAAGTGATAATAAATGGAGGACTTATTCTATGAGCGAAAACGTAAATGACTATTTTATCCCGAGAAGCTTCTATTCTTTAAGTGCAACGTTTAATAATATGTGTTTGTTGATAGGCATATAGATGACACTATGCAATAAACAAAGACATTCATTTAAATGATAATTGCTTCGTTCAAATAGTTGAACGAAGTAATTGATAAAACAATATTACACTTCTCTTTTATATTACCAATACATGCATGATTGAAAGAGTAGCAAACTGTAAACATCCAATAGTGGAAAGTATAAAGCTTACTGTTTAAAACACATTCACATATTCAATAATAGCAAAAATGACCGAACAACAATTCACATAAAAGGAATAAATTCAGACATAGATAATAGTACCATATGAGCTGCGAATTATTCCCTACGCCAATCGCAATTTGAATTCCTTCTTCCGATTCAGAAATACTTTCAAATAAAGGCAATAGTGCACATTCACATCAAAGCTTCATTATCAAAATTTGGAAAGATTGGTCTAGTTTTCATAAAAGAATATGCCTGAAGTACAGTAGTGCAACTTCAGGCTTAAGCCATATACAAAAACTTACGACCCTTTATAAATACATGAAAGGGTCTATAAATACTAAACTAAGCTAACAAACTACAAAAAATTAAAATGCTACTAAATTGGTATAATCCGATCTTAAATATCTCTCCCACAGTGATCTGGTAATCGGCAGCGATGATTCATCCTTCTGGCTATTTTCCCTTTGTCCTGAGTTGGCATATTGCCAGCATTGGCTCCAGTCTTTGAGGGCGGCTGAGACGAGAATTGATTTGAGCAGCATAGGTGGCATCATGTATATCGGGAATGATACACTCGATTGCATCCGTTAGGCATTTGAGGGCAGCTCTCTGACCGTATGGTTTTACTAGGAACAACCAATAGGTGTCCCAAGTTAAAATTTTAATTCCTGAGATCAATCTCCCATTCTTTTCTAGTTCTTGGTTACATGACTGCTCCAATGTCTTGGCTGATAATAGTTTACCTGGTGTACATTGAGAAATCATGTTAGATAAATAGAGAGTATTATTGATCAAGTCAATTAAATTGCTCGTAGATAACTTGCATCTAGAAACAACTCTCTCTGCTTTCATTAATTGGGACTGCCACTCTGTGAATAAGATTTCCTTATGGGATTCTAAGATCTTGGGCAAGTTTGCTGCCTGTCCATCATTAGAGTCCTGCCAAGTAAGAAAATCTGTCAAAGTGTCGTCGGCTTGCTCTAAATCCTATCTGGCATCAACTAAATTGTCTATTAGAGACGTTGTTATGTCACACAGAGGTTCAACTTGGGCGATTTCATGACATAACAATCTTATTTGTGTTATTAATGCCTTGTTAATCTGCATTGCCTCTGCTCTGAACTTGGCAGGCTGGGGAAGACTCTTGAACCTTTCTACTTGAGCTGATAATTGAGCAATTTGCTCATCTTTTGTCTTTGCCATCTGTTCATTCATCACCTTCAACTCTGATAATGCCTCTGATAGTTCCTTCTGTCTCTGGATTGCTCCCGAATCGATCCTCTGCTTCTCTTCATGCAACTGTTTATTGCGCTGGTTATTTAATTGTTGCTGTGTGGACAGTTGCTCTTGTAGCTGTTCCGACTTCTGCTATTCTTCCGATAGCTGTGCTTGTAGTGAAGCGATTACTTGATCCTTTTCTTTCAACGAATTGCTTACCTCCGATGCCTTATCCATGGTGGCTGCCGAATAAGCACCGGCATATCGATATAACTTTGTGAGGTGATCAGAGGGGTCGAATTCTTCTCCCCATACCACATTGGCTGTGATTGTTTGTTCAGGGAACAGAGAAGGTTGATCAATCCTTCTCCTTTTCTGCTGTCGTTTTATTACAGCCCTGTGTTTTGGGCTATAGAAAACATCTAGTGGAGGAATGTCCTCCACCTGCAAAATAATTTGATCAGAAGGATTCTTCAGAATTATTTCTACTACTATAGTTGGGGGTAGACCGCTGGTTCCTTTGCTTGGAACCTCCTTTGATGCTGTATCTTGTGTATCGGCAGCTTTGGATGTTTCGGTGTTGATTGAGGTTTCAAGATTGCCTATAATGGTATTAATTGTTTCCATTCCTCGAGCAATCTTGGGTCCACTTGAGTATCAACACTCACCTCTTTGCTGCTTTGCTCCTGCTGCCCTTTTTGTTCTTCTTCCCGTATTCTCTCCTGTTCTTTCTTTTCTGCTTCCTCTTTGTCTTTCCTCTTTGCTTCCTCTTGTTCTTTCCTCTGTGCCTCTTCCTATTCTAACCTTCGGAGTTCCTCCTGATCTCTTCTCTGGACTTCTTCAAAGATTTCGGATGTAGCAGGAGGTTCGCTGGTAAGTTGCTGCTCAGGCTCGCTTGACTGTATCATTGGGGTAGTAGCTAACAAATCTAGAGGCAGAGTTTGCAACCTCTGCTCTCTAAGTTTATTAAATTCTACTATCCCGTCATCTTGGTATCTCATTCTAGCAAGCTGCTGCACCTGGAATATTGACTCCGTGGAGGAGAACAGGTCATCAAACTCATCTTCCTTATGTTCAAATTTAGTGAGCTTGGCTTGCTCTAGAGCATTATAGATGACTTTCTTCGGGTCGAAATGTCTATTAGGCAGAGTGGCGAGACTTAGGATGTTAATTTTTTTTGCCTCTTTCTCTGCATGTTTATAGTCATGTAGAGTATAGACACCACACCTTAGAGGAAAAGGAGGCCAAACTTGCTTCTTTGAATTTCTGAGAGTTTTTGTGGCTGATGCAGTTGTAAGCTGATATGTTATTTCGCGAGCTAATAGCTTGTCTGGTATGTACAAGGGGAGGACATGAGGCTTGGCCTGACTGCCAAAAACTCTTACATAGGTGAATTTTTCTTCTCCAAACCAGGTTCCTAAGGCTGTCAAGTCAATCTCAGCCTGAGAGGAGATCTTAGGGGCAGGTTTATCAAAAATTGCATAGTAAATAGGTTGCATGAATCCATTGCAGACTTGGTATAAATGGTATTTATAATGAGCTTTCCATATTTTCTGGTGGTAGATATGAATAGGCATAGGGTCCTGTGGAGTCCATCTCCACCCTAACACAGAAAACTCGGAATTAAAACAGAGGGTATCCAAAATATAGGCACTAAAATAAAATGGAGGGATGAACCTATCAGTAACATGGGATTTGTTTCTGAATTCAAGAATAGCTGTAGCCAACTTATCCGATAATATAGTCCCCCAATCCATGATTTCACTATTACATGCCGCTTCCATCAAAGGTACCATCTCTATGGAAAATTTTGAAGAATCATGTAATTCCCACAATCGACACATCATGACTCCAGCATAACAATAAGGAGAGCATAAGGAGTCGACGGAGTACTTACAGGAAGACTCATGTTTGTGTTTCGCCGGGTTCTGTCTCCATTCTCGTATAGGTGCTGACTCGGTTCCATTCTCATCTCGAAACTTCTCTAGAAATGCTTTATTGTACTTCTTCTCTGGTTCGGGAAAATGGTACATTTGTCTAAAATCATTGGGATGAAATGAACCAAATACTATCCCATCAATAGTGCAGAATTTTCTGTCCGTAATTGGAATTTCCTCAATTTCCCATCTCACCACATCCGTATATGGAAGAATTTGCTCTCGAGCGGCTATCCTGTGTAGGTAGGAATCAGCCAAATCTTTTAAAGTAGCATCAGATTTCTGGCTTGAACCTGCTATAGCTTGTACGGATGTTTGCTGAGGTTCCTCGGCTTCGACCAGGTTGTAAATATTTTGCCAAGTAGTGCTGCCAAGGCCGAGACATGTGGTGTCTGAGATTAATCCCTTTTTGCTTGGTCCCGGATCGGTGGCGTGTTGTCCTGTTACCATAGAAGCTGAAGTTGTTCCAGACTTCTTAGATTTATTCCCCATTTGGCCTGGAATCGTTACTGCAGGAAAACTCTGCACAAGAGAAAAATGAACGTAATGCGGAGAATAGATGGCGAAAACCAAGTATGGGAGAATTGTGTCAATCAATGAATAATGGAAGATTTATCATAAGGCTCCTATGGATACAATATCTGAAGGGATTTGGGCATAACTGCTCATTAATTGGCCGTTAAAACCTGTCAATCATTTAAATGCTCATTATATTCTTTACTTGCCGAATAATAGTTTAAGTGTGGATTTGATTTTTTGGCGGTTGGACGCGAGCAAATCACTATCGGGAGGATAAAAGGCTTTCAATGATAATTAATATAATATAACGAAATCATATCAATCTTTTTCGAAAGTCGCGTTTGGGTTCATCGCAATCGGTGATCGGAGGAAGCCTTGGGCAATTTTATTTAAGTTTTATGAAATCCCCGATAGCCGATAGCGATATCGCTTGACTCGCATAGGGATTTTGAAGGAGGAGAGTTTGTTATGTTCATGTCGCATCCCCCGATTTCCGATTGCGATATCGCATCGGAGCAAAGGGGAGGGGCCTTTTATTATTTGTTTTCCCGATATCCGTTGGCTACTCGCTTTTATCGCGTCGGGGAAAATCAATGGGTCATGGTTATGCATCCTTTATTGTTGTGATATGCGATCTTGCGATCGCTTTATCGCAATAATAAAGAATTATTCATTTTATTTTTAAGACCGATTATTTCAAAAAGGTTTTAAAATGTTTTGTTTGTTTCCGAACCTTTAGAAGAGTGATGGATTAATACCAATTTAATCTAAAAGGGACCCATTTCATATTATAATTTTCTAAAGTAAGATTTTATGAAATGGGGGGTTGTTGTATAGGACAACACTGCTAGAGGAGTCTACATGGGCTTGCACTTCTCCATGTGGACTCTCCTGAGTATCTCATTAGTATACTTGCCTTGAGACACAAAAAACTCCCCATTCTTCTGCCACACTTCCATGCCAAGGAAGTAGTGAATGAGACCCATGTCTTTCATCTCCAATTCTCTTGCAAGGTCCTCCTTCCAAGACATGATCAACTAATCATCACATGTCAATATGAGATCATAAACATAAAGAACAATGATCAACTGCTTACCTTCTACCATGATGTGGTACAAGTTCACATCTGTTTCACTCTTTGTGAAGCCAAACCTGGTGAAGCAGTTGTCGATCCTGGTGTACCAAGCACAAGGTTCTTATTTCAGCCTGTACAAAGCTCTCTTGAGTTAGCACACATGCGACTCACGATTGAAGGTCTCAAAACCTTCTGGCTACTCTATGTATGCCTCTTCCTCAATCTTTCCATTGAGGAATGCAGTCTTCACATCCATCTGATGGATCTTCCAACCCATCTGTGCTGATAGTGACAACATCGATATGATAGATGAGTACCTTTTTACAGGAGAAAAAGTCTCATCATAGTCGATCCCCTCAACCTGTGAGAAACCATGGGCAACAAATCTCCAAACTACCATCAGTAGCTTGCTTTATCTTGTAAAGCCAACGGGAACTCACAACTGACTTGTTCTCCAATCTTGGAACCACATCCCAAACACTGGTTTGAACTATGGAGTATACTCCTCCACCATGGTATCAACCCAAATCAGCTGCTGCATTGCTTCCTCAAAGGAAGATGGCTTGGTCTCAACACATTCCCCAACAAGGGCCATGTAGCCAGTGTACCTATCAGGTGACCTCCTCTGTCTGCGTTGAGAAGATGGTTCTCCCACATTGTCTCTCGCATCTGACAATAATCTGTCAGCTTCTCTCGTGCACTTTTGCCCATCTCTAGAATACTCTGCTTGAGTGGGTGTCTCCACTCCTGGAACCTCTGCATGCGGTTGCTCCGCATCAATATGAGGCTCCTCCTCCTTAGGAACCAAAATTTCCTCCACAACCTGTGGTTGGAGCTCCCTCTCAAGGGAAACTCGCATGGTCTTCTGCTGATCAAACTTGAGATCTCTACAAGCCACTATCCTCTAACTAGTAGGAAAGCACACCCGATGGTTGTGGGGTGTATCAGTGTACCCCACAAGTATCCCCAACTCAGCTATCGGATCAAGTTTCTCAGGGAAAATTTTAAGAACCCCCCCTAAATTTATATGTATAATAAATGGGCGAATCTCCATGGTATATAGGAAAAATGGAAGGCGATTTTATCAATAATATAATATGTATATATAATTTTTTGGCGAATCTCTCACCAGGCATGGCGAATATTTTACTCAATTATAAAATCTTGTAATATCTTGGCAAGTCTTTCACTAAATAATAAAACTTTGTAAAGTCCTAGTGAATCTTAGCATTGTGAGCTCTTAGAGAATTTTTTGAAAAAGTATAAAACCATATATGACAAGAGCCAGATGGTGGCAATATCATTGTTTTTTTTTCACATTTCCATGACATGGAACTTGTTTATAAAATTATAAAAAAGGAAACCAAGTCCCTTATAATATGCAGGTAAGCTTATAACAGAGTCTGATACCTCTACTATGCTTGTCTTCATTCAAATGTCATAGCTGCTATACTTAACACTGTGAATCATAACTCTCTCAGAACTCAACTATATAGTGTAATTAAAACCTTTGGAAATTGAATCTGACAACTCTATAAAAAGGATTAGTGAAATAGAAGCTTTTATGAATAAGCCCACTAGCTATCACTACTAAACAATCAATCTAGACTATTAAGTCTTCCATCTTGATCACAATCGTGCTCACGATCAAGGGAGTGCGACCACCTGGCCTGACATAATGGCCATCATAGCTTCCAATAATCAACAACCACCTTGCAACGACATCCTAGCTCACGTCTCATGAATTTTATTCATCAATCTTAACTGATATAAATCTTATAAAGATAATATTAGAATCCTCTCCAGATTCATTGTTAATACAAGGGTAAAGGAAATTTTCTAGCTCAAGGACCAAAGCCAATACCAGCTTTGGTATTTGTGACCCCTTTGTGGGGATGCACCTACCTTGCCCCGTTGGGTTTCTGCCTTGTAACATAGTGCAAGGATCACAAGACTTTCCAATATTACTACTCCATTAGACACACTTTATATGCTATACATAGTGAATGGAAAAGAAGCATTATAGAACACACAATTTCACAGAAGGAAGAAAAATCTTAGCCAGTCAATATCAAAATCTTAACCACTGATTAATAAAGAATAACAAGTAGTGTAATGAATTGTTCCGAGTTATTTATTTACAAGCTGTAAAGAATGTAGTGGAATGGAATATATTACTTAGGCAACCCTTCTATATTTTCTACGAATATGTTTGTGCATGTACATATGAAATTAAGAGCATTGTTGAATACAAAGTTTCCTTTTCTCTTGCCTCCATTTTGACAAATCAGTGTGAAATCAGTGTCACTTTGAATCTCCTTTCCTGTGTGGATGTTTTGACAAATCAATTTGAAATCAAAGTCACTTTGAATTTCCTTTCCTACGAGGGATCACATCTACAGTTGATTAGTAAAAGATAATCTACTATATATTATGTTCAAGAAATTGACTGTAATCTACAGTGGAAACGAGACCTCAATTCTTATTCTAAATTTGAATATCTTAGGACAACATAAGAGATAAAAATGCATATGGCCTTACTAGCTAGAAAACAATCACTCCATCATTACAATACCACCTAGATTTCAGCACTTACTCTAAATAATGGCACTAGTTGCAATGCTTATTTGCGTTAACACCATGGAAAAGCAACAACAATGTTTCAACGCACACTTACTGGACAAGTTGTAACGTTCCGAGAATATTTAATGATAGCATCTGAACCTCGTAGCTATGGTGGGGAAACTAGGGAACCCAAATCTTGGAAGATATCTCATACCAAATCCGAGAAGAAAATAAAAAAGGGAAAAGATCAAAATCTATAAATCAAGCAATGAATTGTTTACAAATCAAATACAATTCCTTTAACTAATAGTTAAATGGTGGTGATATATTTAAATATTTAGTAAGAGGGGAACTTCAAACCATGGAATATTACCTTTGTCATTATTGTCGTCCCCTAGCGACTGAGATTACAAATCAATACGTATGGAAAGATTGTAAGAAATTCTGTGAAATAGTAAAGTGTAACCTCTACTTTCAAGCAACAAAATCAAGACATTGTTACATCAAGAGCCATAATTGATACATAATCAATGAATCAAG
>APFE030236336.1:0-67980 GCA_000404065.3 Pinus taeda
AGGAGATCATTTGGCTTAGGTATGCTTTTTGGGTTGAATATCTTAAGATCTGAAATATTGGGTTATTGTTTCAAAAAGCTTGATCTATATGAAAGTGAAGTGGAAAGCGAATCTGTGAAGGGTGATCTCTCGAGTGCTTGATCAGATCTGGGCATCCGGCTAACTGTAGCACACTGGTGATCCGCAAATTCGGCCCTAATCTGATGTACACAGGTGTTTAACGGTGCCTCTCCGTAGGTACGCAGAACAGAAGAAGGCGAGCTGCGTAGGTATGCAGAGCAGAAGAAGGGTGACTGCGTGGGTACGCAGAGTAGAAACAGGCGGACTGCGTAGGTACGCAGAGCAGCAGTGGTTCAGGTGTGTACGCAGAGTAAAGGTACGCGGCGCGATAGTTCTTTTGGGTGCGTGCCTACTGTGGCAGTACGCGGCGCGATAGTGTCTTTGGGTGCGTGGCTTCAGTGAAGTACGTAGCGCAGTAGAAGAAGCAGTGCATGGTCACGCAGTGCAGCAGAAGGAGCTCTGCGGGTATACGCAGAGAAACAGAGGGTGAAGTGTGTGGCGACGCAGGCCAGTGAAAGTAAAACTGTGTATCTGACTTAAGATCTTCTGTTGACTGAATTTTTCTGTTGATAAGGTGTTCTGGGTTCAGTTCTGTTATTTTGATCTGGTTACTGCAGCTGACTGTAATTTATATGTACTTGATGATTATTTGATGTATATGGATCCAGTTTGAAAATTTATGAAAAGTGGTCCTTGTAAGAAAAGAAGTAGGGGGTTGTAGCTCCCTTCCAGGAGAGACTGAAAAACGAGAGAGAGTTGTAGCTCTCTGCAGGTTGTAGCCTGCGTACTGGTAAAGGTCTGCGCCGGTACAAAATCATTGTAAAAGAAGTTTCTAAGAAGATAGAGACATTGCAGCAGGTGGTTTTCACCCACATTGGGTTTCCACCTTATATCTGGTGTTCTTTGATGTGACTCTGTTTTTTCTTGTTCATGCTCATTATTTTATGGTACTGATATGCAAAGATAATTCAAAGTGTAAATAAGGAAGATTTGTTAAAAGAACTAGATAATACTGATTCACCCCCCCCTCTCAGTATTATTTTCAACATGCACATGCCAAGAGAAAAACCCCCTCAAGGGTAAAAACCAGTCAAGATAATTGCTCCTTTCAATAGTATTCATGGAGACTCTTCACCCTAGACCAAGACCAGACCTTCCCTCCACACCATGTCAGACTCATAGAATTTTGACCTCTTTCTAGCAACTTCGACTAGGTAGCAACTTACAGAAACTGATAGCTTCTAGAAACAATGAAAGTTGTCAATATCCCAATCGAGGACATGATACAGAGAAAGAGAGACACAAAAATTTTAATTTTCCTTCTCTCCTTAGACTTTCTCAAACTCGCATTCACTTCGGCTTCTCGATAATAGACTTCGCACATTTTCCATCTACTATAGAACTTTGCACTTCTTCCCAGCAACAAATATTTTCACACTTCTTCCTAGCTACAAGAGTATTCAAAATTGTGAGAGAATGATGCTCCAAAAGAATTCAATTAGCTTCCTTTTATAGTCTTCTTGTGGGGTCAAATAGGGTCCTTGGGATGACTTGATCTTCTTCTATTCCAACATGGTGTGGAGGTTACATAATTCATATTTGACTTAATAATTAACCTTTTACATGAATCATCTTGTCACCTTCTATATAAAGAGTTCCAGTTGTACAAAGAGGGAAAAAGAACAGAGATGTTTGGAGCTAGCCTTCAGTGCCACAGAAGCACCCCAAATTAGATCAGACCCTTTCCATTGGAAATTGCTCCGAAGAAGCTTTCCAATTGTATATAGAACTCCCCATATGGACTTCAAAATAAAACATTAGAGCATATTAAGGCTCTCCTTTCAAAGTCAGAAAGAAAAAGAAAAGTTCCTAAGTGCAAACCCCATGCAAACACTACATCCCGCATATTGAAGTTTTTCTAAAGCAGTAGTAGTGGAGGTCAGAGAAAACCAATCATTGTCGATATCGGCAATCAAAGATAAGAGGTCCAAGGTACAGTATGCAATGCAGTGATGAGAGGTCCTAAATGGTGCATCAGTAGGCTAACATATTGGCGATCACACCTGATAGCCATAAGACATATCGGTGATCGCAACTGCCCAAACATATCGCAAATCAACAATTTCATTACCACTCTTAAGAAATTACTGGAGGAATATGATGATAAGTGTAAATCACCGAGAAATGCCAAAAATGATTTGCAAAGGAAATCAGTGAGAAACTAGGGTAGACTGGCCTTTTCTCTCTCCAAGGGGCCACGTGGGAGAGTATTATTGGATTTGGTAAAGACACGGTGCCGTTGATGTTACCATGACATGGCAATACGAAGGACATGTGGCATGTTGATCTAGTACTTTCAAGGATAGACAGGGGCATATCCAGGTGACACGTATCACCCTTCAGGAAGTGACACATGGCACTGATGATGTCATCAATAGAAAATCAGCAATCAAGGGTAGCAGCACATTATGCATCACAAGGAATTCATTGATTGTGAACCTTCGATTGGGGGGCTTCGATAAGGGGGCTAGCCAATGGACATGGGAAGAGCGAAGAACCATGAGCTAAGGAGGAAAGACAATCCTGCATATCGGGGATCACAAGTATCAAAGGCTGCAAACAAATATAGCATCATGAAACTGCCAAATGTCGATAACATTAAAATAATCGAGATTTGGGCCTCTAGTGTAAAAGGGGCTAAAGTGGATTAGAATGCATCATTTTGTGAGGTCTTTTAGTACAAAAGTCTTGAGGTAATAATTTCCAAATAATGGAATATAGGGATTTAAAGATACAATGGGTTGGCAGCTGAAAAATTTAAGAAGTACATGAATCATTCAGAAGTTGACATGGGCTAACCTTGTAAATCCCCTTGTGAAAAGAAAATAGGGTTGAAACTGACAAGGTAAATGAACTCGACTGTACCATGCCCAGGACTGATGTGAGTAAATGAATGTATAGAATACTTGATGATTGAGCATGGAGATCCATGCAAAGGGAAGATGAGGTATTGCCCATATGACCTATGTTACTGTACTATGATGTGAAACTTACAACCAAACCACTCCCAGCTCTAGAGAATGAGCAATTCAAGTAGTAAAGGAAGAAGTGACTGGAACCAACCGAGTACAAGAGAAGGAAGATCATGAAAAATCAGTTACCCAATCAAAGGTGATCCCAGGGATGGACAAGGAGATATTTTGCTGGTGTCTTCATCTAAGTGTTGACTTGTTTTGTTATCATATAATGTGTCACATTTTAATGAAGCTATTAGTATTTTGTAGTCATTTTTGGGCCACAGATCCATCCCACGCCGAGATAGCTAGTCAACTTGACATCTGAGACTCAGCTAAGATATTTTTTTGTAATTATTTTTCAATGCTCCGCTCTCAAGATAAATAGTGGAAAGAAACACTTTAAAAACATTCAGATTCCTAAATAAAGAACTATATGTTATTTTCAAGACTGTATGACTTTATGATATGCATCTTTCAAAATATGAAGGAAATGGTGGTGATTCCTCCTTCAAGTACTACAGTATGTTACCCCTCTATTTAAATTCCATTATGTTCATGTTTCCTCTTCGATTTCATGTAGTCGTAGACACTAGAAATGTTTCATATGTTCTTATAGATTCATTTGTATTGATTCATTAATGCATGTGCCTGTATGGATCTTTGAGATTATATCTTTAAAATTGTGCTCCATGAATCATCACACCAAATCACCTTTCATCCATTATGTCTACCTTTAACTCGTTTAGGTGTGGAATTCTTGATGCTTCAAGCTCTATGTGATGAGTGTAGAATTATTGATGCTTCAAGGTCTATGTGACGTTATTCTATCTTGTCATCTTCTCTCATTGCTCTACAAAAGATTATTAAGTTGTAGGTCCTTGAACTACTCGGCCTCCACTTGTTTATACATATATTTATTTGAGTTTTATATGTAAAGAAGTACTATAAATACACGGCTTATGCCTTTATATGAATGAACCAACTGATGCTATTTATTATATATATGAATATATATGTACAAAATTATATGTGATGTCTCTAGTTTCCTGAGAATCAAATGAGACACAAAAAATCTAGATTTTCCAGGCACTAGTCTTGTAAGAAATTTGAGGTTGTCTATGGAAGTGACAACATCTTTTGGTGTCATTTCCAAGGAACTTATTGAAGGAATTTTCCCTTATGATACGATAAGTTAACCACTCTTTGTGTAGGTGAGAAAATACATTCTGATTACATTCTCATCACCTTGGCAACTCCAAAAATATCATTATCTTTTATCATCGTGGCTTTTAAAAAGCCTCACACTCGCTCAGATACCTCTTAGTAGAAAACCCCATCTTTATCTAACCCAAAGAAATTAATCTTCAAGAGAGTCTGGAAGGAGAAAATTCTTACTATCTATGTTATTTTATCATCATTCTTTGAAACTTCCTCATCTAACTCCAACACACCATCATTCACTGATCAAAATTTACTCCTAAGATCCTTAGATACCCTACTCCCAGTCTAGCCACTCCAACCACTATGGTTTTAGCCCAAGTTCCTTCGGAAAATCTTAACCCCACTCCATTAATTTAGATGGTTTTTTCGAGTTTTTTACTAAATAAATATGCCCCTCTTGTTTCACCTCAACCCCTAATTGTTATGCCTCATGACTACCTAAATCTTTTGCCTATGTTCAATGGGGAGGATGAAAACGCTTCACAGAGACACATTGAAACCTTCTGTGTTTTTGTTGAGAATCTAAATGTAGAAAAACTGAATGTGGTCTTGAGACTCTTTTTACAATCCCTTGATGGAGAAGCCAGAAAATGGTTTAAAACTCTACCTAATGCATCCATCACTATCTGGGAAGAACTTGAAAATTCTTTCATAAAAAGGTGGAGTGAAAATAGAAATCATGAGTATGTCCTCACAAAGTTCAATGCTATAAGTTGGAAGCGAGAAAAGGATATTTCAAAATTCATAAAAAGGTTCAATAAGCAGCATAATAACCTTCCTATTGAGATAAAGCCTCCTCAAGTTGTTTCTCGCGTATTATTTGTGGGAGCCTTTGAATCTAAATTTGGTTCTATGATAAGAGAAAGGAAGTCTCATACTTTGGATCAACTCCATGTTGATACTCTTGAGATAGAAGAAAATTTGACCTCAACAGGGAAGACAAGAGGAAAGGATGAACCTACTGAGAAGTAAAGGGGGAAAGAAGAAACATCCTCCTCTAGTCAAGCTAAAGAATCACCAGATCTGAAGTCGGAAGAAATGGATAAACTCATCAAGGGTTTATCACATAGGTGAAGCTTGTGCTTGAGAACAAGAGTCTCCTGAAATAGAATGCTCAAGGTAAAAACTAAGGTTATAACCCACCGTAAAGAAGGCCACCCTTGTAGATACTTCAAAGGGAAATAAAAGATCAACTCGATCGAATCCTTCCTCCTCTATATTTGCAAGATGATCCTGATGAACAACCATCAGATACACATGAGATTTAGGGAAACTTGTATTCCTTTTTATCTAAAGGAGAATAGGAAAACATGGCTCACCAAGAGATAAGCCATGATAGAGAAGCAACAGTGAATGAGGACATAGGTCATTATTGTAAATGATTTTCAGATTTCATGCAAGCACAGCTACACTGAAGGTATGATCTAAGATCTTTAAGAAAGAGGTCAAGGGAACCAGAAAAGCAAGAGGGAACTTCTCCCCACTATATTCCCCCAGTGCCAGATAAAGGGAAAGGTAAGCTGAATCCTAAATCATCCAAGGTAAAAGTCTCCTCAAATAAGGAATGAAATAGCTCCAAGGAACACACAGAGGAGAATGCACTTGTTCTAATAAAATATACCAGTGATAAGGAAAGAGAAGCGGAGCTAGGAGGTGTAGAAAAAGGCCAACTTGCATTCAATCTTCAAAAGGAACTCAAAAATAGTAAAGATTCATGTTCCTCTAATCAAACTTCTAAATTATACCACTTATAAAGCCCAAGTCTCTTAGTTAACACTTCCATCTACCTCATTACTAGCGCATGAATATTTAAACCTTCAAGAAGAAAGACCAATGATTATTTTTGGGTCTCATGTTGAAGAACTTGATCCATCCACTACACCCTTCTATGTGACCCTTGTAATTCATGACCTCTTATTGCATAACTGCATGTTGGACTCTAAAGCCTCACATAACCTCATGCCCTTAACCATGATGGAACAAACTGGCTTGTATATCACCACACCCTACAAGGACCTATACCCCTTTGACTCTAAGAGGGTCAAATGCTTGGGAATGATAAAATATCTGGTAGTAAACCTGGCTCAGATCCCTATGAAGAGCATAGTAATACACAATAATTTGTCATTGTCATTGTACTCCCTGTTCCTTGACCTTGGAGCACCTCTACAATAAACCCTGTGTAATTACCTATAATGAAGAACATCTCTCTCAGTCACTTCCCATCTACTAAGAATTTTCCCTTTACATCATTTCCAAAGATATTTCCTTTAAACCTAGTTTTAAAGGCCAACGCTATGCCTCAGTTTCTTCCCCACACCGATTTGTTGAGAATAACGCTGAGCCCAGTGTTGATCACCATTGTTATCCCTTGATTACCTACACCAATCATCTTCTTGAAAATTTAAAAAATGGAATCGAATCATCCAAATCTAGAAGCTTTATGGGTGAAGGTCTAGTAAGTGGTTAGTCAAGATAGAGCCGAGAGAGATTGTTTGGGCTCCTTTCCCCTATTAAAAAGGAACTAACCCAAGAGATAAGGCTTCTTCCCATCATAAGAGGAACCATATCCCCTCTCTCATGCTTATATAATCCCCTACTATTTTAATCTCTGCTAGTCTTGGATGAGCTTTGGATGTAGCTTGGATTAAGCTTGGAAGATTGGAAAGCTTCCTAGTCTTAGTTCTTAGTTTATGCTTGTTAAGAGCTTTTTAAAGGGATAATAGCTTGTAGAGTGTTTTGGTGTGAACAAGGAGAAAGAGATCTTAGACTCCCATGATTGAGATGCTTGAGGAGATGCTAGAGTGATGCTTGGGATCCGAACCCATCAAAGGAAACCTACAACACTAAGGTGAAGGTTGTAATTTCCTTTTTGTCATAATAATACAACTGATGTTGTGTTTCCTATATCAATTGAAATATTGTATTTGGTAGCTTGAGACTCCTTGGCCTCTTAAAAATATTGAACTTGATTTTATACTATCATGTTTGTTGTTGTTTATTGTATGTTTGTTTAAGGAAGCTGGAGTAAGGAAGCAAGATCACCATCAAGTGGATGAGCGTTATAAGAGGTAAGACCTCTTATTCAATTCTCAATCTAAGGGAAATTATGTTAGATTGTCTTGTTTGTGGCTAGACCCTCTCCCCTGGGCTAGAGGGATTGTCTTTGTCTGCAGAGAGAATATTCCTACACCAAAAATGGGTGACAATACTAGGGAGGCCATTCCTCTCTTTGGATTGTTACTCATCTCGTGGTTTGTGACGACTTTTATCATACCACAGTTTCTCCTTTGTTTTCTGAATTTTACACCACTTGAAATCCTTGATTTTGAATTTAAAGTGGCTAGTACATCTATGGTTTGAGAAAAAAAAATATTTTTATTTGAATCCCTCGATCAGCACTATTATTTTGCTATCAGTGACGCTAACTAGCACAAGTTGTTCTTAAGTAGTCGCGCCACAGTCCTTTATGGCACTTTCTTCCCATAAACAATCATTCTGATTCCTGTGGGTTGAAATCAGGGTTTCTTTTAAACCATATGCTAGTTTTTCTTGTCCTCCTAGATTTTGTTTCTTGGTCTATCTTTGTTTATTCTCCATGTGAACTAAATGAATAGGATGCTTTGTTTGCTAGGTTTGATTGATTTATTCGCTTGAAGTTTCATTGCTTGATTTTTTGAGTGTTTGGATGGTTTCTATGACCCTAGGACATCCAGGTCAATTTCCTTGCATTTGTTCATTCACTTATTGTTTCAAGTCCCAACATCTTCATTGCTTCATTTTCTATCAAACGAGTGAAAGAGTCTCATGTTCTCTATTATTTCAAATGTCTATTTTCTCTTTCCAAGCATAGATTACATTACTTGGTTTGTCGATTGAAGAATTTATGTGTTTGGTTTGTTTGATTTAGGGAAGAATTTTCTTTTAGTTTCATTCATCATGCTTTAGATTTGATTTATGCTTGTTTTTTTGGAATTTGAAACTTTTCATCGAAGAACTTTATGTCAAAGATTCATTTTTCATGTTATGAAAAGAAGAACATCATTCTAGTTTACTTAAGTGAAAATATTGCATCAGTAGCGCCATTGAGTAGCTAGAATTGCATCGTCATAAGCATTGGAAATGAAATGAAATTTCTTTTGTTGTTAGGGAAGATTAAGTGCATCTAGGAATTGTATTAGAGAAATATTTCATTCTTTGAGTGTTGCATTTGATTGTGTTCTGTCTATCCCTCAATTCGTGTTAACTTTCACCGAAGAAAGATTTCTTTTCTCATACAGCTACATATAGGAGATTTTAGATGACAATGGTAGGGCATTGGAATTGAAGCCTAATTCAAGATAAACCATCAAAATTTATTGAATTAACCTATGGAAGCATTGAAAATTAACGCTCACATTTAGTGGTGTAGGCTAGAGATGTGTTATGGTGCCTTTAAACCTAGAAGATGTCATTAACTTTAGACAATGCTAGTACAGATATGTGCTCCCCATACCATCATGTATATAAAGGGAGACCCCTATAGGATTTCAATCCTTTATCCATAGGAAGCCAAGTCTGCCACCTTGCAAATGTGATACACCAAACACAACATTCATGGAGATTGCTTGCTGGTATTTTTCGGTTCGCCGGGAGGTATTCTGCAGTTCACAGTTACCTAGTAATCCCTTTGCCTAGATTATCTTGAGCAATCATTTTGATCCTTTTTTACTCTTTAAATTTAAAAATATCATCGAGCACTTGTCCTTTTGAGCTCGTTAACTGCTAAAGTGACTAGAGTCACCTTTTGTCCTTTTCTCAACTCTTAAAATATGAAAAGGAAAAGTTTTGTTTTAGTGTCTTAAAATTAACTTCCCATGAAATATACTTGGTTAAATTTATCTTCCTTAGAAGTTCTTTAGAGTCAATTCCAATAGAAAAAATTTCTAGATTCTACCAGTTAGGATTCCCCTCAAATGGGAATCCTGGTCCTTTTCCTTCTTTTGGAAATGCTAGTGCTCCTTATATGGAAACGTTGTCCCTCCCTTGGTTAACCATTGGTTTACCTATCTCGTTATTTTTTACCTCGGTGGTCTCGAGTGTTTCCCTGCCATATCCTTCATTTGGATCACATCACATTGATTCTAAGGTTGACCTCTCACCTTCTTCCCCTATTTCTTCACCTTCCTCTTCTACTTCACTTCATGAAAGTTTGAAATCCAGTAACCAGGAGGACAAGAAGAAGAAGAAGAAGATGAAGAAGAAGAAGTCAGATAAGTGAGAAGCCAACCATGCAGCTGTTACTCCAAATGGACCTCCCATAGACAAACCTTTTGATCCTCCACGAAATTTTAGATTCCCTTGCAAGTTGTGTAAGGGTGACCATCTCCTTTGAGATTTTCCTAGAATCCCCAGAGTCTTAGAGGTATGGTCTCAAGACCTGAATCAACCATCCTCGTTTACCTTTGGAGATCATGTCGATGCTACACCCTTGTTACAGAACATTTTGTCACTGTCCCTGTATTCCCCATCTACGATCCTGGAAGACCTCTACAGTGTACCTGACATGATTTCCCATCATGAAGAAACTCCGATTATTTCCCTCTTCATGAGCAGAATGATTCCCCTTTACACCATTTCCTAAGAGTCTTTCTTTTATCCCAGTTTAGAATACTGGTGTTGCTGACTAGTTCTCTACTCATGTCAATTTACAGAGGTTAAAAATAGCCCTCGTGCCGATTAGATCGACTAAGCCCTTTTCTAGTTGTACTAATACTATTTTGGAAGTTTTTTTAAATAAGGAGTCGAAGCTTCCATGTCTATAAGCTTTGTAACGGAAGTCAGGTAGATGGTTCTGCTGGATAGAGCCGAGGAAATCAATTTGGGCTCTTTTCCCCGTTAGGATGGAACAAACTCAAGAGATAAGACCTTCTCCCATGATGAGAGGAACCATCTCCCATCCATCCAAGCTATATAAACCTCTATTTTTCCCAAGCAAAAGCTAGTTGGAGTTTTGGAGCAAGTGTGAATTACCAACAAATCATTTATAGCTTGTAGATTTCTAGTGTGTCTTTGATGGAGAATAGTGTGATTTTGGTTTGGTTTGAGACTAGAGGGAAAGAGGCCTTAAAAATTCCATTTTTGGGGCTATCCATTAAGTGCTAGCAGAAGTGTGGGAACTTGGATACGTCAAAGGAGACCAACAACATCAAGGCATCGATTGTAATCTCTTTCTAATTTATATTAATGCAACTATCGATTGATTTCCTACATGAAGTGTCATTTTACATCTTTATGTCTTAATGTTCCTTGACCTATTAAGTAGGTTGAATACAATATTTCATGCTATCACGTTTGTTGTCGTTGTTGTTCACTTGTTTTAGGTATTCAAAGGAAGGAAACTGAAGATAGCTGGAGTGAGGAACCAAGATCATCACCAAGTGGAATAGCGTTCTAAGAGGTAGGCCCTCTTAATTGATTCTAGCTTAAGGAGATTTTCCATAGATTGTTTGTTTATGGCTAGAGCCACTCTCTCGGGCTAGAGGAATTGTTTGTGTCAGCACTGAGAATTTACCTGCACCACAAATTCACGACTCCACTGGGGAGCCAATCCTTCTATTTAATTGATTTTCATTTTATGGTTTTGTGTGAACTTTTATAGTATCACCATTTCCCTTTAGCGTTCTCTACTTTGCCTGGTTTACTACTTTGAGCCTGGAATTTACAGTGGCAAGTCTAGTCTTAGCCTTTGAAATTTTTTATTTTTTTCCTTGAATCCTCGGTCAATGTGTTTATCTTTCTGACAGTCACGCTGATCAGCTCGAGTTTCTCAAAAATAGTCATGTCGATTCCTATAGGTGAAGATCAAGGTTCACCCTAGATCATAGCTAGTGTCTCTTGCCCTTCTGATTTCTGTCTCTCGGCTTGTTTTGACTATGTTCTCCTTGGATGGAAAGCTCTTTTAGCTTGGTTTTTATGATTGGTTGATTTGCATTTTATTCACTTGGTTCCTTGAGTTCTTGGATGGTGTATAACCCTAGGGCATCTATGTCATCACCCACTCACTTGTTTTCCTTCTTAGAAAGTCAAGTTGATAGTCAAATTTGCTCCTTCCATTTCATTTGATTAGTCCTTTTGTTTCTTGATTTCCACTTAACAAGTTTGAAAAGTTTTGTTTAGTGTTTTAGCATCTCTTTTCGGGCATAGATCACATTCCCCATATTGTTTTTGGTTCAATATTTACTTCAATAGTTTTGAAAGGAATTCTCTTTTGTGCTTTGTGTTTACTTGTGATTGATTATATTGCAAATATTTCATTGAAGTGTTTGAGAAAGATTCATTCCATCATCTCATTCAAAAATACATAATTCTAGTTTGTTGAATCAATATGTTACATTACATAGCATCATTGAAGGCTAGAGCTGCATCATCACTTGCATTGGAAAATAAATGAATTCTCTTTACTAATAAAATGACTACTTGAAGTGAATTTGGAAGGAAAGTTAGGAATTGGAAAGAGTTTTTCATGATTTTTGTTTTCAAAATGGGAAATACTTAAAAATATTTTTTCTTTCAATTGCTGGTTTTGTTGCATTTGAGTGTGTTTTTCTACTCTCATTAGTGTAGACAATTCATCGAATTCAAAGGGTGTAGCTACATGTAGGTGTTTTTGGGTCGCATTGATAAGACCTAAAAACCGAGATATAATTTCAAGGTAAACTCTAAAATGTACTCAATTAACCTATGGTGCATTTGAAATCTAATGATGACATCTTAGAAGGTCTAGGCTAGAGAGGTGTTCTGACGTCTTAAAACCTAGCAGTTGTCGTTCACTTCGGCACTAGACAATGCTAGTATGGACTTGTGCTTCCTGTACCTTCGAGTATATAAAGGGAGACCCCACTAGGTTGCAATACTTTATCCATAGGAAGCTGAGTTTTTTGCCTTGTAAATTTGATACACTGAACACAACATTCAGGGAGATCGCCTATCTGTACTTCTCGGTTCATTGATAGGTATTTTATAGTTCACGGTTACCTAGTAATCATTTTTACCTAGATCATCCTGAGTAGTCCTTTTGATCTTTTTGACTCCCTAAATATAAAATATCACTCGAGCATTTGTCCTTTCGAGCTCATTTCAAACTGAAAGTGATAGACTCACCTTTGCTTCTTTATAGACTCTTAAAACATGAAAGAGCACCAATATGTTTTTGCATCTTAAAAAATTGTTGCCCATGATCTTATAACATCACTATTAGTATTTTTAGACCACATCATGATTATACATTTAAATACATTTTAAAGCCCTTGAAATAAATCTCTCTTTTGATTATTTGAGACAAGATCATTGTGGCTGAACCAACTAGTTCGCCTAGTTCCTCGTCCTCTCCTCTATCTAAAAGATTTTTGTTTGAGGAACCCTTTCCTAAATTTCCATAGTCACTTGAGGACCAAGGAGTTGAGCTTGGAATTGTTCTGAGTATTCAACCTTTTTCATCTTGTCCTCCCCCTTCAGATATTGGGTCACTTTCTGACATTGGCCCAGAATTTTTGAATAACCCTATCCAGACTCCCGAGAGTCCACTAACTTCTAAAGGTCAGCTTGGTCTAGATTTTTATCCTATGAATCCTTTCTTCGATCTTGTTGTGATATCATCGCAGCATCCGTATAGTCTGTACAATTAGCTAGGTATTCCTTTGGGATTATCCCCTCAAACATCTTTTGTAGTCCATCATCGTCTGTCTTCACCCATGGAATCAGAAGGAAAAATCCCAATCTCCTCTCTGGGTCACTCATAGGTTTCTACTCTGCACACAACTGAGGAACAGGAATATCCTTTCCCTCCTAAAGGTTTCCCTTACACGGGAAGCATTTTGACTAGTGTTCATCCTGAGTTACCATGTAATTACGTGACTTTAGCTCAGTTGGTTTCAAGCATCTACTACCTCATCATTGTATCACAACCCTATTTGGGCATCTAGCACTATGCCTACCACATGTATGTTCATTCAGAACCTAACCTCCCAACAAACTGTGATTTTTGTAGTCACTCAGTCCCGGTGAAACCCACCATTCCCAATCCTCTTGTTTCGTCAGTCCAAGTGACCCGTCAAGTTGAACTAGCAATATCGAGTCATGTCGATGTTAATTATTCGATCCCTCCAATAAGTATAAAGGAGGTTCCACCACTTGGGGGAAAAGTTTGAATGTTTCTATGATGTCTAGCACAACCAATGTGAGTGGATCACAACCTCACATGGTTGGGATAAACCAAACCTCTTCAGGTTCCATTTCAAATCCTATTGGTCCTGCTGGATCATGTAGTGTCCAGTACCAACAACCCAAGGTTGGTCCATCTAGGTCAAGTCATGTCCAGTACTAACAACCCAATGTTGGTCCATCTGGGTCAAGTAATGTCTAGTATCATCAACCTAATATGGCTCAAGGTCAGTAACAACCTCCTTATATTCCATATGGTTCACAAGAAATGGCTAATCTACCATACATCCCTCAGCCTAGACCTTATGTCTAGCCTAGTCCATCAACCACACTTGATGGGTATGGCCAGATATAGTTCGAGAACTTTCAAGCTGTCATTCCAGGAACTGTTCAAGTACCTTTGCAACAACAAGGACAACTCCTGCAGTAGCAAGGGAAACCTTCATTGTAGCAAGAGCCCTCCACGTAGCAGAAAGGCCAGATCATGTTGCAGCAAGGAAAACTGCAACAACTGTAGTGGAAACCCTGGCAACAGTTGCAGCAAACCATTCAACTACAAATGCAATATGCACCACGAATTGGCGAATCCACTGGGGATTGAACCTAAAATCTCTGGTTTTGCAGACCTTGTGCTACTGCTTGGGTTGACCTTGTGGCTGCTCAGGGTTACCTTCTGGCTGCAAGGGTTGGCCTTGTGGCTAGGTTGACCTTGAGGCTATAAAGGTTGTCCTTGCGACTGTAGAGGTTGACCTTGTGAAGGGATAGTCTGGGAGGATTGCGGCTGCAAAGGTAGAATCCTTATGTCCAAGGGCAATAAGTTCACCCTCCTTTTGTCTAAGGACAACAAATCCAAAATCCTTATGTCCAAGGATAGCAAGTGAAAAATCCTTACATCCAAGGGAAATAGGTCCAAAACCCATTCGTCTAGGGGCCGTAGGTCTAAAACCGTTATGCTCAGGGACATGAGGTGCAAAATCCATATGCCCAAGGCCTTCAGACTCAAAAGTCATTTAAACAGTATCTTGCTTATCAACAACTTTTGGCTTGAATGTTTCAAGGGTTTCAAGGCCAGAATCGTCCCTATGGGTAAGGTAACCTATAGTTGGGCAAAAATTAAATGCCTTATGGACAAAATCCTCCACTTTAGGGAAAACAATCCTTACCAGTAGGGATGAGCCCCACTAGTTGGTCCCCCTTATCAATCTCAAATTCCTTTTAATACCCAATTGTCGTTCTTGGCTATGTTGGAATTTCCAAATGTCTCTAGACTCCCGAATGACCCGATTCATGATTCACCATACTGGCCTTTGATTCCATCCAAGATTTTGAGCAATTGTCCCAAGTTTGAAGGAAGAGTGAAAGAGGACCCTCAAGCCCATGTGAAGACATATCACCTCTGGTGCTCCTCGAATTCATACGTTGATGATTACATTCATCTTTGTCTTTTCCAACAAACTCTTACAGGAGCTGCAACCAAGCGGTTTATCGAACTCCCTTGGAATACCTATCATGACTTTAACACTCTCTCCATGGCCTTTCTCACAAATTTCGAGCTGTCAATTCACTATGAAATTGGCACCCATCTGTTAACGTTTTTAGCACCCAAATCTGCCTTAGGCAGAAAGAAGGAAAAATTCAGGGTCACCACAAACCACGCTTAGTCTGGTAGCTATCCCTACCAGAACAGGAGAGGGATCTCTCCATGTCACGCTCAGTGAATAAGTAAACAAAAAGGTCTGAGATGACTTACAGTGAAATATTGATCTTAGACTAGTAAGTAAATATGAACACAAGAAGCAATTTTTTATGAATGACTGAGTTTCTGGGATGGTATGGGACCAATGGACAGTAATGAGCAGAGAATTTAATACAAAGGCACAGATTATTTCGTGAGGCAAGACAGGCAGAAAGCCTAGCAATTTAGTTTGAAATAGCGTGGAATGGAGAGATTGCTTAGGAGGGTGAAGAGGGCATAAGTACATGAATCCTTTCCAACAGAAGAAGAAGACTGAACATGAAATTTTCCCACAGGCAGAGCAATAAAAATGAATTCTACCTTATCTAACTCAACAAATTTCACTGGAAATGAATATGAATGAACTATGAAACATAACAAGATACATGTGAAACATAAGGAAAAACACATTTGCTACACTCACAACCACATGAATCTCATGAAACAGAGTCGCTGCCTTTCATTAATCCTCTATCAAAATATACAATGAAGAAACAGAGTTTCCTTCCCACAGTCTCCCAGAAATTACAAGCCAACCAACCCTTTGCAAATAGTTTGCATACAATAAACATACCATGCTATGAGGAGATAGAATGACCAAGAGTTGGGGAGTTTCTCAAATCATTACAAAATGGACATGGAAAGCCAACCATTAGCTACAGGTGCAGCGTTACAAAAATGACAAATGGATTGGGTGACCGTTTGCCTTCCTTTGCCACTTGGATAGAAGCCAAACTCTTTAAACCTTACCTTAGTTTCCAAAAAAAGTGAAATTTAGATGAGCGGGTCCACTTGGAGAAAGTCGCGAATCAAAATTTCGCGAAACGGAGGTGAATTTGTCCCTTTTCTCTATATGCGCCGTGCCCAATTCTGTATGGGTCGTGCCACTTCAGAGGCTGTTTTGAGGCATCTTCATGAGTCCAAAATGTGCCCAAGTGTGCCTGTTTGAAAGTGTGCCCTATCTACTTTCCAACCCAAGTGGAATTTCTGAATTTGGTGCTCATTTGCCCCTCCAAATCTTCATTCTCCCAAGACTGCTTCCTATGTGTCAAAATAGGGGCAAAGAGGTCATTTTTTGGGTGTTTTTGATCTCCTGGAGACTCAAATCATGCCCAAATTTCTTGTCCAAGCACTAGTAGTTGTGAGTTTTCATTCTAAATCTAAAAATGCAATCCATTTCCAATTTGGAGCTCCCAATCGTAAGTTGGTGCAACGCACGGGGAGAAAAAACCTGTGTTGTGACCAAAATTGCCCCAAATTTCTTGAAATTTGGGTTGGAGGTTCTCTAAGAGGCACTATGCTGGGCCACAGAGGCTTTAGCCAAGATTCAAAGCAGATATTTCTCTTTTTTCCTCTTTTTTCTCTTTGTTGCTCTTCTCAATTTTGCCTTCAAGCTCCTTATAGGAGCCTTCGAACTCATGTTCCATGCCCTGTAATGATAAACCATCTGCCTCAGTATGGTTTTGTCTCTGTCAGCCTTCTCCAATAATCTCTCAAGGTGGATGTTGATACGCTCAAGCCAAGAATCACGATCATTATTAATATCTTGCTCCAAGGGAGTGAGCTTGATCTTCCTATGTTGGGCAGCTTGGTGATTCTCATGGATGCTTTGTAGCTGCATGATCTCATGCTAGTCCTCAAGCTGTTTGTTCCTCTACTCAAAATACCTAATGATCCATTTCGCCCTCTCCAAATTGAGTGACAAGTCTTGGATCTCTGTTTTCTGCTCCTGAACAATCATCCTAAGTTTGGCACTCTCCACATCTGCATCATCATCCTGAATGAGGATGAAGTCGACCTCCTGTTCACCTGATGGCCCCTCATCATGAATGGGCCTCTTACACTTGTCATGTACCTGTGCTATCAATTCCGAAAGTGAAGCCCCTTCCAGCCTGGGTGGAGATAACACTCGCTTTGTTACTGCAAACAAGTGCCTACTGCCTCTCTGATATGTAACGAATACTAGCATAGTAGTGGTCTCATGGTGCTCATACTGATGAGAAGGACCACCTATCTCATGCTCTACCTCTGATAGTACCTGTGAAGTGCTGAAGAGGTCATGGGAGATGAAGTCCTCCCAAGCAAGGCCCTGCAATCCCAATAGATGATCCACCAAAATCTAGATAAGAACAAAGTGATAAACACTGTTAAGTTGCTGCTGAGGGGTCTTATGCTGCATGAAGGTGTTCATCCTCTCTATGTTCCTGCAAATGAAAAATGGGAGGTTCATCATTCGCACCCTGGTAAAGTGCATGACCAACCTGATGTGATAGGCATATAGACGAGAGAACCTCCCCTCATAGCTGAAGTACTTCATGATCAATTTCATGAGCGGAGCATATTCATATTTCAAATATCTAAATGGAAAGACTCTTGTGAGCTGCCTCAAGAACATGGCCTTAATGTAAGGCTCATAGTGTTGCCTATCCACCTTCTTTTTCTTGTGCCACTGTTCTCCAACATTCGATATGCCAGTTGCCACTGAGATAGTTTGAGGTGTCAATGTGAAGGTGACCTCAGCCAAGATAGACTGACCTCCATGTAGGTGAAGCACAGAAAGACCAGCCAACTCATGATGAACTCAAACATTAGCCACCCTTTGACAAAATTCAAAACATAATAGATGCTAGAAACATGACATGGCAAGAGGGCAGACCTGCAATTTAGTGAGGGTAGTTGGCTCATCCCTAACTTGTTTGCCACTCATGTGATGTCTCCGGGGAGCCTGTTCTTCCGAGGATGAATCACTTTGTGTCTCCATCACATACTCTAATGAATACTCAGATGCCATGACTGTTGTGTGTACTGTACTTGGGCTGCCCTTTGATGGTGGTGTGAAACTAGGTGTTGTTGTGATATCTGCCACCAAGGGGAACAATGAAAAGAAGGGAGTATTAAGAGGGGAGTAATATGATGGGAATAGGGGTTATGGGGAGAAGTTTTGTTTAGGGATATATAGGAGGGTTTGGGGATTTGGTAGGGTAGGGTTTTGGGGTTTTGAATGACCAAAGAGTGGAGGGATAGGGGATAGGGTTTGGTAGTGTTTTAGGGTAGGGATAATAGGAAAAATGAGAAAGGGGGGATAGGGAAAAATGAGGGGGAAAATGGGGCCTTGGCACTAACACCACAATTTTGCAACCTTAGCAACCATGGCTTTGATGTTTTTTTAGTGGTTGGTTTATGAGTTTTGTTGCAATTAAACTTAGGCATTAACCACCATAACATTCACCAAATTTTATGAGCAAGCCATGATATAGAGCCTACCTGTCAATTTGAGGGGTTTCACAGGCCACTTGAGGCAATTTGGCATGATTTCGGGCCTTTGTGGGTGTGCACCGCATGCCAAACCCAGTGCACCGCGCTCGGTGTGTGCGCCACTCCCGTTGAAATTTTGCACTGTGGGGTGGCTCTGTGTGCACCACGCTCTGTGTGTGCGTTGCGCTTTGGAAAACGAATTCCACTCACTCTTAAACACACACTTTGCTCTCCTAATCACTTTGCAACATTTCTCTATGACCTTGATTTGCACAATGACGTTGTTTGCTTGTGGAAACCTCTATTAAAAGACTTTGGAGTCATGGGTTTAATTTTTTCTTCTCCATAAACCCATTTTGCTAATGTTATGTTTTGACACTTTTCACTAATTTAATGCAACACTGAATTTCACTTTTCCCTTTGAAATTTTAGCTCAAATGATGAAATTTTCAGCACTCTTTGCAGGGATTGCATGACAGGGCATTTGGCCACAGAAACCATGACTACACCTGAAGAAATCAACTGATGAATTTTTTGCAAATTTGATCACAAATGACATTGTTTGACTTTTCTTCAAAGAAGAGTTTTGAAGAACAGTCGAAGTCTATCCTCATGACGATGAAACTCTCTGAATCATAACTTTGTAAGGGCCTCACTCTAGCTTGCATGGATTTATTGGACATGGTTGAAGACCAAATTAATTAATCCCTAGAACTAATTATCAAAAATGACTTTTTTCCATTAAAGGACCAGACCTTAACTGTCATGGACTTTAGTGATCATTGACAAAATACCTAAGCCAGCAGGAGCCCGACATGAGGGGAAATGACTAGCATGACCTTTTCCGTCATATTATGGCATGCCCCTAGCGAAATGCAATTGAGTGAATGGAGCGGGACTCCTAAAAATGAAATGCATAAAGATTTTTGATCTCTGATGGAGGACTGACAAGACCGACTCTAACATTGGCTCCAATGGGGGATGGTAGCTCCTTGGAGGTGCCAAGAACAACAGATCTCTAGAAGAGCTAGACAGTGCCTTTGTCCATTGGGCTATGGAGTCATTATTTCGACAAACAACACAGGACTTTGACTCATTTATGAAACTGAAATGACCAAAAAACTGACTTAAATTTGACATTGAAATGACTTGAAGACTAACATGACAAACTTTAACCAAACTGAAATAAAATGGTATTTATAGTGACAGTGGAAGCAATGTTAATAACTCCAAAATGGTACCGCTTGAGCAGCCGACCATTGATTGGCCCTCCTGGACAATCTTCCCCATTCATTTCCTTCAGAAGAAAGGCATTCTGACCCTGATATGCTGCAATTTTAAAGGGACCTTTCCAGAGGTTCTCGAACTTACCGTGCTTACCTTTTTCCTCATTCCTTACATCCCACTTTAGCACCGCATCATCCAACTGAAATTTGTCCACCTTTGCCTTTTTGTCATAAATTTTCTTAATCTTCTCCTACAACTTGGATGTGTTCTTGAAAACTTCTTCTCTAGTCTGCTGCAAGTGGACCATTTGATTCAACCTTCTCTGCATGGGATCTTCTTCACTGCCAGCCTCCTGGAGAAGTTTGACTACCCAGGTAGTGAGAGAGGTAGGAAATACTATATCAACTCCATAAACAAAAGGTGATGCACCTATGGATTTGTTCTGACTGACCCGATTTGCCCAAAGTGCATTGACTAACCTCTTATGCCAACTCTTCTTGTTTATTTCCAGCAGCTGCTTAATGATGTTGACCAATGATTTATTCGAAGACTCTACCAATCCATTGCCTTGCAGATGATAGGCAATTGAGTGACCCAAAATGATGTGATATTTATGATAAAACTCTACCATCCTTTTTTATTTGAAAGTTGTTGCGTTATCAATGATCAACTTATTCGGGAAACCAAAGCGAGACAAGATGTTATTTTCAAGGAATGAAATGATTATCGCATCTGTAGCTTGTTTGGTGGGAATTGCCTTGATCAATTTCACGAAATAATCTGTCACTGTGAGGATCCATCTATGTTGATCGAAAGAAGCGAGATGGATTTCACCAATGAAATCCAATCCCCATTGTTGGAAAGGGGCACTCACCTCTATAGGCTTAAGTGGTAAAGGCTATAACTTCTGCTTTCCTTCAAAAATCTGACACTTATGACAACGCTTGACAATTTTATATACATTAGCAAACAATGTCGGCCAATAGTATTCAGCTCTCAGAATTTTATTTGTTGTTGATTTCCAAAAAAGTGACCACCATAGCCTCCTTGGTGGCAGTCCTCCATGACCTTCTTTGCTTCCTTTTCCACCAAACAATTTAACAAAACGCCACCAAGATCTTTCCAATACAGTGCAGAATTTAGAATGCAAAACTTGGCAGCCTTCAACTTGAGTGTTCTTGCTTTGTTTCTAGTCATGCCGGGTGGTGGTGACAAAATTTTAAGCACATATATGATATCTGAATACCACGGAGAAAGAGCAAACATTTCAGATACCTGAATTGACGATCCTTCCTCATTCTCATTGGACATAGCAGTGATCAAATTTATGTCCAAGGTGTGCAAGTTTGATTCGACCATTAACTTTGCCAATCCCTGTCCTTTCACCAGCTTTGTGGGCTTTGTTTCCACATCATATTCCAGCAAGGATGCAATCCACTTGCCTCGTCGTCCTTCCGGATCAGTCTGCACTAAAACATCTTTGACAACATCGTTAGGAACATAGGCCAAAATATGAGAATGTAGAATATATACCCGGAAATCTTTCAATGCCTTCACAAGTGCCAGGGCTTGCTTCTCAATGATGTTGTATTTTAAGGCTGAACCCTTATAGCTCTGCTGAAGAATGAAATGGGTCTTTCGTGATCATCTCTTTTCTGCAATAACACCGCTGCCATAGTATTCTCCGAAGCAAATAAAAACAATATGAAATCCTGAGTGTAGTCCAGGTTGACTAGAACTAGAGCTGAAGAAAGAGCCAATTTGACCAAATTGAAATATTTTATAGCCTCCTCCGTCCATTTCACTTGGTTGTCCTTCTTAAGAATGTTTGTCATCTCTCTTAGGTGTTCAACAAGATTAGGTACAAAGCGGCGTAGAAAATTCATTTTACCATTGAAAGATTGTATCTCTTTCTTACTCCATGGCAGATCGATTTGCTGAATTGCTTGCACACGTGTTGGGTCAATACGAATGCCATCTTTTCAGATAATGTGCCCGAGTAGTTTTCCTTCCTCCATGGCGAACAAGATCTTTTTCGGATTTAGTGACAAGCCATATTTTCTGCACTTTTGAAAGACAGTTTTTAGATCGTACATGTGCTCTTCATCAGATTTGGAAAACACCGTCAAATCATCTAGGTACACAACCAAAAATGCATCCTTCTCATTTGCAAAAGCCAAGTCCATTACATGTTGAAATGTGGCACCTGTGTTCTTCAAACTGAAAGGCATTTTAGCATAATGAAAGGTTCCCCATGGAGTGGTGAACGTTGTCTTGTCTCGGTCATCTTCATGGACAAAAACTTGGTTATATCTGGAGTAACCATCAAGCAGTGACATACGAGATGCTCCCACTACTCGCTGAAGTATATGGTCCATTTTGGGCAGTGGATAGTCGTCTTTCAATGAAACTTTATTGAGATTTCTAAAATCAATGCATAAGCGAATCTCACTTGTCTTCTTTCGTACAGGCACCAATTTAGAGATCCAATCCGAAAATCCGATGGGCACAATGATCCCTGATTTGTACAACTTGTTTATCTCCTTTTCAATAGATGGCAGCAACTTTGGATTTAGCCTTCTCAACTTCTGTCTAAATGGTTTTTGATTGGGCTTGATGGGTATAGTGTGCTGAATTATATTGGTATCATATGTCTTTAAATCAAAATAGTCCCAAGCAAACACATTTGCAAATGAAGACAACAAACTAATATAATTGTCCTTGATCATTGGTGGTAATGCTTTAGACAATTTTACCAATTTAGGATTAGCAGCTGTTCCGATATTGACCTCTTGCACACCCTTCTTTGTGGGCTTCAATGTTGGCTTGCAGGCTACATCATCTTGATCAAAGATTTCTTCTAAAGGTATCAAGCCTTTAGGAATAACGTTATTCTTCAGTTACAACACGTCCATTTCATTGATTTGCACCTCATCTGTACCATTGCCTTTACCATCGTCATTCTCTACATCAATTGAGGTCTCTTTGAACTTGCCTTTGTTTTGCAGAAAATCATCAATCTTCTCATCATCTTGGAAAACTTGCCAATATCTCTGATTGTCCGGGACAGTCAGACGATGGTTGACATGGATTTCAAATTTATTGTTGGAGTTCATTGGGATCTTCAAACTACTTGCTGCCTCAGCAAGAGCATCAGTAATGCTATTTTGTATATGAGGCACACATGTCAAGGTGTATTCTGAAAATAATTTTAGAATGTCTAGAACTGCATTACGGTAAGCTCGCATCTGAGGATGCTTTGCTTGATATTTGCCTCTGACCTGCTTAATCACCAATTTGGAGTCGCCATATACTAAAATCCTCTTAGCATTCAGCTTTCTTAGAATCTTTAGACCAGCAATCAGTGCTTCATACTCAGCTTCATTGTTTGAGCACTCAAAAGCCAACTTGTAAGAGCATACTCGCACGTTACTAGGGACTTTGTTCGAGGCGGAGAAAGGACTGCGTACCCAAATTCCAATTCCAGCGCCATCATTTCTCACTGCTCCATCAAAATCCATGGTCCACAAACCTTCTTCCTCCTCTTGCAATTGCTGGAAATCTGTTTGTTGTGCCTTGTCTACTTGTTGTCCATTACTTTCAGCTGATTGCCCAATGGTGTTCTGCTATTCTTTTCCTTCTTTCTTTAAAACTCCTCTGAAATTTTTTGTTATTTCCAGAATAACATCTGCTTCTACTAACTGACTATCGATATCATTGAAACCATCTGAATACAAAACCAAAGACTCTAAATCTGTATGTACATAATTAATTAGATGACTTATTGATTTCTTCTTGCTTGTGATCATGTATTTCATTTTTTGTTCCCGATACAATTTTCTGATTTGGCCAAACACCAGAATCATTGCATAGGAGAAATCTAGATGTAGTGTCCCTTTCAATTTAGCTACCCAAGACCTAGAAAGAAGCATGCCAAACATGGGAGGAATATCTGCTACAACAACATCCATCAAAACATTCCTCATTGGGAGCTGATCCAGAATCACAACCAAGTCTTTGATGAGTCCTATACATCTTACTCTGCTGGAATAAAATGAATAGAGATCATGGTATTGTCGGGTGATGTGCAGACCAAGCTTATCCATGATAGCCTTGGGCATGAGATTGTGAGAAGCTCCGGAATTGAACATGGCATTATGTAACACAAAATCATGCAACCTTAAACTAATATAAAAGGGTGGCACATCAATATCAGGAGACTCACCATTCGATGTTGGCCCGAAAATCATTTCGGGTTGATCATCTTCGACATTCACCATGTCAGACATTAGGTCCAAATTCAACATTTTAGATACTTTCACTCTATAACTATTGTTCCTCATTATTTTAGTTAAGGGGATGGATACCTTTAAATTAGCAATCTCATTCTCTAAATTAAAAGTGGGAATCTTTTCTACCTCTTTGACTGAGATTTCTTTCCTTTCCTTTCTTTCGATGCAACTTGCTGATGTGATTGTTCTGCTAATGGTGACTTGCTGCTCTTCGGATCAACTGCCTCCTTTCCTTTCCTTTGTGCAACTGATGAATCATTCTTTGATGCCTCAACATCCTTCCTTTTCTGAATTGGTTTGACTAGAACATCTCTATTTCTAAGTGAATACCATTGTTGTTGGGCAGACAAAGCATTCATATAGCCTCTTTGGTACTCATCTGATTCTTCCTCCAAGATGGTATCATTTGCTAGAATGAAATCTACATCTTTGTGTACAGCCGAACTCTCTGCATACTCCTCATCCTGTGAGATAAATAGGCAAGCCATCAGGAGTAAAGAGGTGATTTTCTTCACCTATTATATTCCTGTCCTCATCTGACTCCGGTACATGCAAAAAATTTTGCTGCAAAGGTGTCTGTACTGGTTGTTGTGCAGTCTACTCTTGGGCTCACTGATCTCTCTGCCTTATTCTATATTGTGGTTGTTGCTAACCACGAATGTTAGGATTTCTAACTTGTGGCTCCGGTTTTTCAAGTTTCACCCTTTCAAGCATCTTCTCTACCGTCCGGAGTAATTGATCTCCGAGGAAGACTCTTCTTTTACGGTGACCTTCTTCTCTGCCTTTTCTCTAGCTCTCTTGGTTAGCAGATTTGCTTTAACGCTGACCGCTATCTTCTGCATGTCTTCCATTGTGGCCGGTTCTCTTTCTCTTAATTGATAAGCGATGTTAGCATCAAAACCATCTAGGAAATTCACCATGGCTAGTCCCACAGGTGGTCTTAGATGATCTGGAATTTCCTTATAAACTGAATTGAATCTAATGCAATAGCCTTGGACCGACTCACCAACGTTTCTTTTGATTTGCTCATATCCAGCTAGAATTTGAAGAGGATTCTTTTTCACTTCCCAGTAGTTTAAAAATTGTCTTTGTAGGTCAGCCAAGGTAGTGATACGTGCAGCCGGAAAACCTCTGAACCATTTCCTCTCTTCACCTGCAAATTTCTGTACAAAGAGTCTCATTGCCACATTCTCCGCATCGATCTCATGATGTTCATAGAAATCTGCCATTCTGTCCACATGTTGCTGAGCAATAATGCTGTTAGGAGTGCCATAAAAAAACGAGATTTTTCTTTGGTAATCTACAGGCATATCATCTAAAACTTGAGGGAGAACAAGGGGTGCAAAACGGGCAGCCATCACTCTTGTGGATTTGGCCTTGGAGGTGTTGGAGGAGTGTACACAGTTTGTAAGGGGCTAGCAATTGGAGTTTGAAGCTGAGCTATAATGTAATCATCAATTGACCGGTTAGCGCTTTCCGTCTCCAAGTCTACAAGAAATTGTGGATTGTGGATAGTAGAGTCAACTGCCCTTTCCGATTTGGTTTCGAACAACAATAGTTCAAACTGCTCATCAAACTCTAGCTCTCCAAGATACTCAAAAATGTCTGGGAATGAATGGGATTTTAACACGGGAGATATAGAGCTTTCTTGATGATGAATTCTTGAAATCAAATTGGGATTTTCGTAGATGTGCGGAGGATTTGGATCTGGATTAGCTCTAGTATATCTTCTAGAAGCCAACGTGCTATTGAGAAAAATCAAAGGACACAACCAACTTACTCAACCTATCCAATACTAAACTTATCATCCGGAAGCTTAGAATTATCAAGAAGTAAGGGGATTGATTTCGTCCCCAGCGGAGTCGCCACTATGTTAGCACCCAAATCCGCCTTAGGCTTAAAGAAGGCAAAATTTAGGGTAAGCACAAACCACGCTCATTCTGGTAGCTAGCCCTACCAGAAAAAGAGAGGGCTCTCTCCATGTCACGCTCAGTGAATAAGTAAATGAAATGGTATGAGATGACTTACAGTGAAATATTGATCTTAGGTTAGTAAGTAAATATGGACACAAGAAGCAATTTTTTATGAATGACTAAGTTTCTGGGACGGTATGGGACCAATGGACAGTAATGAGCAGAGAATTTAATACAAAGGCACATATTATTTCATGAGGAAAGACAGGCAAAAAGTATAGCAATTTAGTTTGAAATAATGTGGAATGGAGAGATTTCTTAGGAGGTTGAAAAGGGCATAAGTACATGAATCCTTTTCAATAGAAGAAGAACAATGAACATGAAATTTTCCCACAGGCAGAGCAATAAAAATGAATTCTACCTTATCTAACTCAGAAAATTTCACTCGAAATGAATATGAATGAACTATGAAACAGAAGGAAAAACACATTTTCTACACTCACAACCACATGAATCTCATGAAACAGAACTGTTGCCTTTCATTAATCCTCTATCAAAATATACAATTAAGAAATATAGTTTCTTTCCCACAGTCTCCCAGAAATTACAAGCCAACCAACCCTTTGCAAATAGTTTGCATACAATAAATACACCATGCTATGAGGGGATAGAACGACCAAGAGTTGGGGAGTTTCTCAAATCATTACAAAATGGAGATGGAAAGCCAACCATTAGCTACAGGTGCAGCGTTACAAAAATGACAAATGGCTTGGGTGACCGTTTGCCTTCCTTTGCCACTTGGATAGAAGCCAAACTCTTTAAACCTTACCTGAGTTGCCGAAAAAAGTGAAATGTAGATGAGCGGCCCACTTGGAGAAATTCATGAATCGAAATTTCGCGAAACGAAGGTGAATTTGGTGCTTTTCTCTATATGCACCGCGCCGAATTCTATATGTGCTGCGCCACTTAGGAGGATATTTTGAGGCACATGCAGGAGTCCAAAATGTGCCCAAGTGTGCCTTTTGGAAATCCTGGCCTGTCTACTTTCCAACCCAAGTAGAATTTCTAAATTTGGTGCTCATTTATCCCTCCAAATCTTCATTCTCCCAAGACTGCTTCCTGTGTGTCAAAATAGGGGCAGAGAGGTCATTTTTTGGGTGTTTTTGACCTCCTGGAGATTCAAATCATGCCCAAATTTCTTGTCCAAGCACCAGTAGTCGTGATTTTGCATGCTAAATCCAAAAATGCAAGCCATTTCCAATTTATATCTCCCAATCCTAAGCGTCGCGCTAGTGGTGCAGCGCACAGGGAGAAAAAACTTGTGTTGTGACCAAAATTTTGCCATGTGACCAAAATTGCCCCAAATTTCTTGAAATTTTGGCTAGAGGTTCTCTAAGAGGCACTATGCTAGGCCACATAGGCTTCAACCAAGACTTAAAGCCGATCTTGCTGTTTTTTCCTCTTTTGTCTCTTTGTTGCTCTGCTCAATTTTGCCTTCAAGCTCCTTATCCGAGCCTTCGAACCCATGTTCCATGCCCTCTAATGATAAACCATATGCCTCAGTATGGTTTTGTCTCTGTCGGCCTTCTCCAGTAGCCTCTCAAGGTGGATATTGATACGCTCGAGCCAAGACTCATGGTCATTATTAATCTCTTGCTCCAAGGGACTGAGCTTGATCCTCCTATGCTAGGCAACTTGGCGATTCTCACGGATGCTTTGCAGCTCCATGATCTCATGTTGGCCCTCAATCTATTTTTCCTCTGCTCCAAATATTTGATGATCCATTTGGCCCTCTCCAAATTGAGTGACAAGTCTTGGATCTCTATTTTCTGCTCCTGAATGGTCATCCTAAGTTTGGCACTCTCCACATCTGCATCATCATCCTGAATGAGGATGAAGTCGGCCTCCTGTTCACCTAATGGCCCCTCATCATGCATGGGCCTCTTGCCCTTGTCCTGTATCTGTGTTGTTGATGCCCAAAGCGAGGCCCCTTCCAGCCTGGGTGGAGATAACACTCGCTTTGCCACTGCAAACAAGTGCATACTGCCTCTCTGATATGTAACAAATAATGGAATAGTAGTGGTCTCATGGAACTCATACTGATGAGAAGGACCACCTATCTCATGCTCTGCCTCTGATAGTACCTGTGAAGTGCTGAAGAGGTCACAGGAGATGAAGTTCTCCCAAGCAAGGCCTTGCAATCCCAACTAATGATTGACCAAAATCTGGATAAGAGAAAAGTGATAAAGACTATTAAGTTGTTGTTGAGGGGTCTTATGCTGCATGAAGGTGTTCATCCTCTCTATGTTCATGCAAATGAAAAATGGGAGGTTCATCATTCGCACCCTGGTAAAGTGCATGAGCAACCTGATGTGATAGGCATATAGACGAGAGAACCTCCCCTCACAGTTGAAGTACTTCAATATCAATTTCATGAGTGGAGCATATTCATCTTTCAAATATCTGAATGGAAATACTCTTGTGAGATGCCTCAAGAATCTGGCCTTAATGTAAGGATCATAGTGTTTCCTATCCACCTTTTTCTTATGCCACTGTTCTCCAACATTGGGTATGCTGGTTTCCACTGAGATAGTTTCGGGTGTCAATGTTAAGGTGACCCCGACTAAGATAGACTGACCTCCATGTACGTGAAGCACAAAAAGATGGGCCAACACATGATGAACTCTAACATTAGCCACCCTTTGACAAAATTCAAAACATGATCGATGCTAGAAACATGACATGGCAAGAGGGCAGACCTGCAATTCAGTGAGGGTGGCTGGCTCATCCCTAACATGTTTTCCACTCTTGTGATGTCTCTTGGGAGCCTGTTCTTCCAAGGATGAACCACTTTGTGTCTCCATCACATACTTCGATGAATGCTCAGATGCCATGAGTACTGCGTGTACTATACTTGGGCTGCCTTTTGATGGTGGTGTGAAACTAAGTGTTTTTGTGATATCTTCTACCAAGGGGAACAATGAAAAAAAGGGAGTATTAGGAGGGTAGTAATATGATGGGAATATGGGTTATGGGGAGAAGTTTTGTTTAGGGATATATAGGAGGGTTTGGGGATTTAATAGTGTAGGGTTTTTGGGTTTTGATTGACCAAAGAGTGGAGGGATAGGGGATAGGGTTTGGTAGTGTTCTAGGGTAGGGATAATAGGAAAAATGAGAAAGGGGGGATAGGGAAAAATGGCAAGAAAGGAAAAAATGAGGGGTGAAAATGGGGCCTTGGCACTAACACCACAATTCTGCAACCCTAGTAACCATGGCTTTGATGTTTTTTCGTGGTTGGTTTATGAGTTTTGTTGCAATTAAACATAGCCATGAACAACCATAACATTCAACAATTTTATGAGCAAGCCATGATATAGAGCCTACCTATCAATTTGAGGGGTTTCACAGGCAGCTTGAGGCAATTTGGCACGATTTCTGGACTTTGCGGGTGTGCACCGCGCGCCAAAGCCAGTGCGCCGTGCCCGGTGTCTGCGCCGCACCCATTGAAATTTTGCACTGTGGGGTGGCTCTGTGTGCGCCATGCTATGTGTGTGTGTCGCGCCCCTCTGTGTGTGCGCCGCGCTCTGGAAAACGACTTCCACTCACTCTTAAACATGCACTTTGCTCTCCTAATCACTTTGCAATGTTTCTCTATGACCTTGATTTGCACAATGACCTTGTTTTCTTGTGGAAACCTCTATTTAAAGACTTTGGAGTCATGGGTTTAATTTTTTCTTCTCCATAAACCCATTTTGCTAATGTTATGTTTTGACACTTTTCACTGATTTAATGCAACACTGAATTTCACTTTTCCCTTTGAAATTTTAGCTCAAATGATGAAATTTTCGGCACTCTTTGCAGGGATTGCATGATAGGGCATTTGGCCATGGAAACCATGACTGCACTTGAAGAAATCAACTGATGACTTTTTTGCAAATTTTATCACAAATGACACTGTTTGACTTTTCTTCAAAACAAAGCTTTGAAGAACAATCGAAGTCTATCCTCATGACGATGAAACTCTCTGAATCATAATTTTGTAAGGGCCTTACTCTGGCCTGCATGGCTTTATTAGACATGGTTGAAGACTAAATTGATTTATCCCTAGACCTAATTATCGAAAATGACTTTTGTCCATTAAAGTACTAGACCTTGACTGTCATGGACTTTAGTGATGATTGACAAAAGACCTAAGCCAGCAGGAGCCAGACATGAGGGGAAATGACTAGCATGACCTTTTCTGTCAAATTATGGCATGCCCCTAGTGGAATGCAACTGAGTGAATGGTGCAGGACTCCTAAAAATGAAATGCATAAAGAGTTTTGATCTCTGACGGAGTACTGACAAGACCGACTCTAACAAACATCACTCAAGCAAGACACATCGACTCACATCTCCGATCACATCCATGAATGGAGACGTAGGTGCCATCTGATTAAGTTTGAAATTTCTGATCAGTTGTTGACCAAGTGGTTCACCAAATCATTTGTCAACAAAATTGATGAGGACATTGCTATGGGTGATGCGTCACTGAGGAACAAACCATCGTGCGTGCTGAGTATCTAGACCTTGTCTATTCACAATCTGGCATGTTATATGATGTGTTACCCGATGCACCCAGACCATTGTTTGATTTGATGATGTATAATTCTCCCACTACCCCTCCTATTGATGGAGTAATTGGTTCAATGACTCAGACCCCTGCAAAATATTCTTCCAAATAGAAGTCAGTCTTCAACATTGCTCCCAATGATTCCTCTCGTAATGCATCCGGCCCTAGTAAAACCTCAGAGGTTCATGTTGTCCATTCTACCGCAATAGTTAAATCCTCTAAAGGTAAGAAGAAAGGCAAAGGCAAGGGTAAAGCCAATGCCCCAAAATAGGGTCGTCCTAAGCCATCATCTAGTGATGCGTCCCAATGGAAACCTAAGTATCCATGCCTCATCTGTGAGGAGGATCATTATACTAAGGATAGTCCCAAACATGGAAAATTTTAGGGGCGAATTTTCGGCCTTAGGAGAAATTAAGGGGTTTTAAATTTTTAGTGGGCAAATATTTTGTATCATAGTACATTTTTACAAATTGCCTCAAATTTCTTTTATAAAAAAATTAGGTATGGAAGTTAGCCCCCATTATTTTAAGGGAGAGGGTAAAAAAGGTAAATTTAGCCCGTGAAATTAGGAGTTACAACCTTCCATTCGCCCTAATTTTCAATAATAGGTTTTATTTAAATGAATCCTATGGGCCAAATACCATATTTATAAAAGAGGTATGGTAAATTAATAAAAATATAAATAAATGAGAGGTATGGTATTTGGCCCATACCTCTCATTTATGGGCCAAATACCATACACCCTTGCAAGTCACCTTATATACATGCAAGGGTGTAAACAAATAAAAATATAAATAAAGCGGAGGTATGGTAAATAAATAAAAATATAAATAAACTAGAGGTATGGTAAATAAATAAAACCTCCTTTTATATTTAGTCCATGACCCTCTTTCTATTTATGAAGGCTCAAAAAAGGGGTTTTATTTAAGTGAATCCTATGGGCCAAATACCATATTTGTAAAAGAGGTATGGTAAATTAATAAAAATATAAATAAACGAGAGGTATGGTAAATAAATAAAACATTTTTTTATATTTACTCCATAATGGGCCAAATACCATGGGCTAGATTATTATTAATACCATGCAAAAAAAACATTATTAACCCTAATATTATTATTAATAAAAATAAAAATTTCACATGGTATTTGTTGGAGAGGTAAATCCCCTCTATGGATAGAGGTGATCCTTACTAGCCCAGAACGGGTCTAGCAACAATCAAACAATGCTATCACACAAGTTCCTAATTGCAAATAAAAGGTAGGTGATGAAGACCTACTTGAGATCTAGTGCTTCCGTTTGTAGAAGAGATGTCGCCCACGTTCCTTTGCCTTGGCCGGTCACAATCCTCCACTATCCACGTAAATGGACACCTGCACACAAAGAGAACAATACAAACACAAGCGTGAAATCTAATATATGCAATTATACATCAGTCAGGAAGGATATAATTCAACATCAACCATTACAAGTACAACGAGAATGGAACCATAATGATAGTCATCTATTATTAATAATCAACAAAGGAGAATACAACCAGCGTCCTGACGTCAAGTCCTCCTTTGGCTGGGTGCTCAGCTACACAAGTCTTGCAAAAGCTTGAAGGGGTGAGGGACAAGCTCTCTCTCTCTTTAGTGACAAAGTCTCCTTACTTAGGTAAAGCGTTATGGATACAAAGAAGGCTCTTGCAACTCCAATCTCTTGATATCTTCTTTTCAGCCCAAGTATTGCCACTAGAGTCAGAACTAAGACTAGCTTGCTCAAGTCATGGAGACAAGCTTTTATAGAGGAAAAGGAAGAGATAAGGTTAATCACAACAATAATAGAATGGTGGCAAACTACCTCCCATTCAAGTAGATTAGAAGCCAAACCATCCTCCCTTAACTTGGAGTCAATTGGTGAATGAGTTGGACAGAACCTTCAGAGGTTTGATTAGTTCAAAACTTTGCCCAAAATGGTTGGCGCGATTGCGACTCTGGGACAGAGCGCTAATGGCGCGTCCTTTCAATAGGATTTTCCCCATTGGCGCGGGCACAACACAGAGGACCAGCGCTAATGTCAAAAGGGCTGTTTTTAAGGGCAAAGAGCAGGAGATGTCTTAAGGGCATATGAAGCTCATGTTTAGAGGTGAATAATGCAAGTGGTTTCAAGTCTTGTCACTTCTCACAAGTTCCAGAATGTGTTCTCCAAGGTGCAGGAGAGGGGTAACAGGGACGGTAAAAAATGGTGACAAATTACTGTGTAACAGTATTGACCCATGGTATTCATGTGGAATGTAGCCTATTTAAATGGGGGAATTCATATTTACTCTATATCTACTAAGCTCCAAGAGGGATCAAATATCATGATATGAAAACTAGCATAGAGTGAAAAAATATTTGATCTCTCTCGAGGCTTCGTGGATCAAGAGTAAAAATGGATGTTGTAATTTAATATATGCTAAACATTTTAATTTGGTTAAAAAAAAAAAAAAAAATCAATTATTAATTTTATTGTTTTTTATAAATTACTGATAGTAATTTTTAAGCTCTAGGTTTATGATAACCCATGGTATTGACCCATGGTAATACCATGGTATTCATGTGAGCATAGACTATTTAAAGGGGAAATTCTCTCATCTTAGATCCATCTTAATTCTGGGTCTACCAAGTGCTCGGAGGGATAAATAGATTTCATCCCTCTAAGAGTGGTAGATGTGGAGTTAAGTTGGATATAGGTTGGTTTTTATGATAATGAAGATATTAAATATACTTAGGAAATTATATTTTAAAAACATTTTAAGGTGAATGGTTAAAGCTACATTTAGTCACTTCACAAAATTTAGTAAAAAACACCAATATCTCCAATAATATTGGTTTTTTTGATTTAACAAAAAAATTCAAAACAGTGAAACCTTATCACTCTTTCCGCATCATGTTCAAAGATTTCCCACCATTTTTCAAATATTCTCAATATGATATCTTCATGAAAAATTTTAGGTACTGATGTTGGATTAGTTGTTTGAAAAATAAGTTGGTTTGTACAACCTTTCATCTTTTGTGCTAATGATCTATAGGGGTTGGAGCCACTGCACCATAGTTTCCTAAAAGGTGGAGATTGTTCACCAAAAAGGAAATTAATTTACATGTTACAATGTTGTTAAAAAATGCGAGATGTATGAGGGTAGTGAATTATGCTAATAAGCAACTTAGATTGGGAGAGTTGTAATTAAATCTTATTATTTAATTTAAGATTTCAAATTAAAATAATAATGAATCTACATTTATATATTCATATATTGATTGGAAGGCTTCTCACAATGGTCACTTCTTCCAATTAGATCCCCTTCAAGCATTTGGGATACCTGATACTTTCTTATATAATATAATTGGGGCTTGCTACTTGTTGGTGTGTTGGGGTAAACAAACTTGATGTGTTTTTTTTTTATCTCACGGTTGGAGTCTATGGAATAAGAAAGAAATTTCATAACTTGAAAAATGTGGTAGCTTCACAAAAGTTGTAGAGAAAAGATTAATCTCTCCTACCTTGATAGAACTTGTGGTCAATATCAACACCTAGAAGAACTTTGTTGTGGAATATTATCAAAATTAATAGAAGGATATGAAAGAGTGTATTGTAAGAACCTTGACAAACATGGCCACTGAAACTTGGAACATTGTTTGTAGGAAGAAAAAATTATGTTTCTTTTTTCCAAACATGTATGTTAGTATATTACAGTAATGAATATGTTTTCTTATTATCATATATGGTTTCATACTTTAACAAAACATTCACCAAGACTTCACAATGTTTTATTATTCAGTAAAAGATTGTTTTATAATTCAGTGAAAGATTCTCCATCACTGTACAAGATAATATAATCTGGTAAGAGATTTGCCAAAAACATTATATATACATATTATATTATTGATAAAATCATCTCCCGTTTTTCCTATGTATCATGGGGATTAGCCCATTTATTATACATATAAATTTAGGGTGGTTCTTAAAATTTTCCCTGGTCCCAAACAGTACAAAGTTAGTCATCTTATCAAAGGGACCACCATGGTCCTGAAAGAGCCCTTTTCGTCCCATTAGACTCAAATGATAGACCAACCTCAGTCATGTGCTTCCTCTGGTTCACAAGTGTTCATGATGAGTACCTCGATCAATGTGGGTACCAGGTCAAAACATTATCAAACTCCTACCCTATCGGTAGGGAAAGAGAAAGAAGGTACCCCTTCCTCTTCCGCCCTGTCTAGTTTTGGTACTCTCCACATAGAGGGACCTAATCTTGATTCAGCGGTTCGACCACCTTCTCAAGGTGTGCTTCAAAAGTCCTTGTACAATCCGAACACTCGAGCTGTTCAACATTATAACATTGTTGAAGATTTGGCTCAAGCACCATTAGCTATGTCTACTCTCAAGGTCCTTCAAAGCTATCCTTCTTAGTGGAAATTGTTACTGTTGGCTATTGGGGGTCTTGATCCAGCTGACTCTAATCTCTTCTGTTTTGACCTGGAAAACCACATTCCACATTTACCTCATCAAATTTTCTTTCTCATTCAAGTAATCATAAATGAGGAAACCATTCATAAGACCATCAATGATGAAGGTGCTTCTACATGCATCATGTCTGTTGCTTGTTGGAATGCAATTGGTTATCCTACTTTGAACCAGTCCCCTAACACTCTGGAAGCTTTTGGCGGGCGTTATTCGTGAACATCCGTTGTCCTTCCCAACTTTGCATTACAATGGAGGGTAAGATGGTAAATGTTGAAGTAGAGATCGTTGACGCTAATCTTAACTACAATATTCTACTCAGAAGGAGCTAGACCCATGCCATGCATGCTATAGCCTCCTCCCTCTTCCGCGTGATTTGTTTTCCCCATCAAGGGAAGATAGTCACAGTCGACCAACTACCCTTCTTTGCCTCTTCCCCCTTAGATGGTAATGTTCCATATGTCAGGCATACCGGTACTCCTTATGAGAGTGTGGGTACAGGAATTTTCAAAGATCCTGATTTGATGGACATATTTCCGCTCCCATCTCCTCATGTTTCCTCTTTCAATGTGATTTCAGTCAATTCTGATCCTTAGGTCATTCCTTTGCCGGATCTTGTTGATACATGAGGCGAGGTTATCTCGTTAAGTCCCGCCAAAATTAATTACATGGAAATTGTTTCGGCTTCACCTTCAATATCCTCTGATCATGCTAGTTCTATAACATCTCTCGATGCATATTCTCAATCCCCATGGCTTGGTTCTTCAGAATATCCCAATCCCTTAGCCGAAACTTTTCTTTTTGATGAGTGTCATGGAATTAATGTCTCTAGAGGAAGTAACATGGAACGACACTCATCATCGTTCCTTGTTCATGCCTGGCTTGGTGATCATGTCTATGTATCTTGAGACGTTCTCTTCTCCACTGCCTATTGACATGTCAATTTCTCCTACCATTGTCAAGATATTTCAACTGAGGGCACCTTATCTCTTCATGGATTTAGGTTTTTCCTCCCTTCCTGAGTTTTTACTGATTTCCCATTATTGCAACGTGCTCTCATCCTCTAACTCGTAACCCTCCCTCACCCAGGGGGCATGGGCACACATCCTTATATGGGTTCTACTCCATTATTTGGTCAATTTGATGCTTACTCATCATGTCAATGGTACAACTCTAGTTTTCATCTGTGTTGATTGATTCTCCGAGTCCGAGCATGGATTCTCGCAAGAAGTATTATGCTTAAGTCATCTTGCATGGTTACTTTTGTACAATAGTGTGTTATTGCTTTTTGTACAATGTGTTTTGGTGTGTTATTTTGCAAGAAGCTTTCCTTCTTATTATGTTTTCGCCTGCTTTGCAGATGTCGGTATCTCCTCGTATTGGTTTCGTAGATGGTGCTTGCCATAGTACCCGAAATCTATCACCTGCAGCATGGGCCATTTATGACCCCCGTGATGAGTTGATTGATCGTCAAGGTATATGTTTAGGTCTAACAACTAACAACATTGTTGAGTATAGTGTGGTTATCGAATTATTGTGAGAAGCTATCACTCTTAACATTCGGGAATTGGTTGTCAAACTTGATTCACATCTTGTCTTTCTTAAACTTAACGGGCAATATTCTGTTAGAAACCCTCGTATATTCAGCATTTATCTACGTATTCATCTGCTAGAGAGAAATTTTGATTACATTACATATCATCATATTGCTAGACACATGAATACATTAACAGATGCATTAGCTAATTATGTGTTGAATAGACATTTACGAAACATGTGAAAATTCAAAAAACAAAAACATTTGTACCATAGTAAGCAAGGAAGTACAACATATATGTGTGTGTGTGCTAGTAATGTTTGTCATACATCAAAACCTCAAAAAATAATATGTGTGTTTAAAATACATTCATGGCTCGCAGGCCTCAAAAATGTGGAATGCTAGACTTATGCACTAAACATCATGATGCTCATGATAGCATGTAACTACTCAGACTATGCGAGCCAACAGTCGGCAGATCTAATCTGACATCCTCACCATATGCCTCTAGTACTGGTGTGGGACATAACCCATCCGGGCATACTCTAGGATCCCATGGGTCAAACCCTCGATATTTCGCATAATATTCTCCTCATTGTCGCTTCCCTCCTAATAAAGAGCGAAATCAAATTATTGAGCAACGTGCTTGGTGATTGGGGACATCCCAACAAGGAATTTTGGTCCGATATCTACATTCATAAAATCAAAATGTCATGAACACATATATCTAGAAAACAAGAAAAAACAACAAAAAATTGAAAATTGTTTTTTTTACCTCCATCATCAAAATCCTCCCCCTCTGGGAATGGCATATCTGGATCTCCGTGGAAGTCAGTACCATTGTAGGGCCAATCCTCCACTCCTATTAGCTATCGTCGTAGCCACAAGAAAAATGTGGGCTTATAGGACATTTGTTGGCCCCCCGCAACCCTCGACATCAACTCGCTCTAATGGACAATCCCTAGGTCTTGTGGCATCGACGAATTTACCTCAATCATCTGGTATTGGAACAACATAACCCGTTCCAGGAATAAGGTTACTAGCACAGACCTGAAGCAAAATGGCTTCAAGTTTCCTGCCTTAGCTTTTGATAGCTGGCACTTCATGTTGATTTTCATAGCTTATGCCTAGTTAAAGATAGTGGGTGTCATACAGTTGATAGTGTATTAAAACTTCAACTTGTTGGTCTCATGTGATGCTTGGGACCTAGCCACTCTATTGATGGTCATCAATATCACTCTCAACACAAGATCCCAAACAGTCATAATCATGATCTTGCCATTTTTGGATTTAAGAGCTTCTAGGCAATGTTCGGCAAGAAGCATGGTCCCACTTGCCCCAGTCAGCCTTGAACCATATAGATTGACTGGTTTCCCTCTTCAGGATAGTCCTGTTATGAAATAAATGTTTGAAGTTTCCAATTCCATCTCTTGGTCACCAATGATGAAAATTTCCCGATTCACTTCCCAAAGACTCATCAGATACCATAGCAACTCAGGGTTGAGCCCGTAGACCTAGTGTAAGAAATAATTTGAGCCCACAATTCCTCAAAGCCTCCAAGCTATTTGGGTCAAATATTTCTTGAGTGTCATTATCCTCATGCTCACATTCTTTCCAATCCACCAGTTTTTATGATTTCTTCGTGCAAAAACCATGTGATCAAGTCAATGATAATCCTTGGCAAGAAAAATTTGGGTTCAAACAGTTGAATTGAGCAAAAATCATGAAAATCCTTTTCTCACGGTGCCGACGTGAATGTTTTAAAAATAATGGTGCTGATGGCACGATTGGCAGTCTTAGAAACCCTTGATTGACACAATTCTATGCTCAGAAATTGTGCAGACAGAGGGAAACATTTTTCTACCAAAACCTCCCCGTGAAATCCAAAAAAATGGATAAAAATAGGAAAAATCAGTATAAAAATGGAGCTTAAGGTCTTGGCTCTTACCTGCATCTGATAGCTCAGCGAATGACCTCCTGGATCTCCCACAATTTGCTATAGAAATATTAAGGTCCAAGTGGGTAAAAAGCTATTCACATAAAGGTAAAATGGTAAATGGTATAAAAATTTTCCTTAGACCCATTTTATTCATTTTTTCATGAAATATTGGGGTTTTTGAGTATTTTTTCGACCTATTTATCCTTAGAACTAGATAATTCATTTACATTTCTTGTGCAACAATAGGTGACGGATTGTCGATGATGGTAATGGAGTCATGTTTCAACTCTTTTCTCGTCTCGTAAAACTCAAATGAAAAGATCACCAAGTGTTAAGTAAACTTGACTCAGGATAGAGTCAAAAGTTGACGAGGTTAAATAGTGATGGTTTTGGGGCACATGGTATTGTACACCAATGGTATTCTGCCCGTGGTATTATATGTAATGGAGCCTATAAAAGGCTGGAAGGACTTCATTGTAATGCATGGCCTGGAGGTGAGCGTGAAGGCTCACTTGGCCGGATTGGCCAGGGTTTTGGCCAAGGATAATGAAATTTCATTATGATTGGGTTTTTCCCGGATTTGGGGTTTTCCCGGATAAACATGTGTATTTATGTGTTTATGGTTATTGCTGGTTAATTTTATATTTATTCCTCTCGGTAATTAATTTATGTTCTTGGGTAAATTTCTTAACACCAAGTATTTTTCCCTTTTTTACTTGTAAAAGAGAATAAATGGGGGTTTTTCTTTCAAGCTCTTTCCTGACTCTTTAAACACGAAAATATTTCTTAGCTCTTGTCATTTCGAACTTGTAAAAGGATGCAAAATGTCGTGCACCTAGTATACGTTTACCCTTTTTTCGGGATGAGATGCGCTATTTATGAAAAAAGGTATTCCTTGACTAAAGTGGTCAAGAGGTTCTCTCAAGTATAGTTTTCTACCTTTTTAGGCTCGAGAGACACAAATGTACGAAAAGGGACTATGTGGAATTTTTTTTTCCATGTCTTTTTTAAACTCTCTAAACATGAAAAAGATACAGAGTTACCCCTTTGATGGACTCGTTAAAACATTAAATGACATAGGATTCATCATCATGACGAACGTGAGCTTCTCCTTCCTAGGGCTCATTAAACTTACTAGGTTAGATTCATCCCAAGGATGAACTTACAGTGCAAGCATATGCTATCCCCTTCAAGCCTACGATAAAAGATAATTGGGGTACCTGTCAGAAATGGTAGGGGGAATTTCGAAATTATATCACTCGTGTCGGTAGCACACTCTTGAACATGACATTTTTTGATTTGTGTCAAGTTGGGTTATCTCCTCTTCATTTGACCTTCCTGGGTTGGGCCACTCATTTTTTCCTTCCATTTGATCTCTTCCACATCATCATGACCACCAATCCTATGGATCCAACAGCTGCCAAACTTCAGAATCATGTCAAAAATATGTTCAAGAGTCAGTCCTTTTGCAGTTACACTTACTCTGGATTCTTTATATCATCTGAAATAATTTTCATCCCTTTGTCTTATGTCAATGATGTGGTATACGTCATGGCCCTGATTTGACATGATCGCCTCCTGTCAACTTCAACTCATCATTCAGGAAGCTGGCCGAGAGACTCCCTTCTAGTATCTTAGAGTTTGCATGCCCTAATGGCAAGTTATTCACACTCGATGACAAGTTCACATCATTAGATTCTGATCAAGTGATTTCACTGGAATTCGACATCAGTTCCTTTATTCACATTTCGTGAACTGGGCTGCCAGTACCTTGAGAGCCATTGTTATTATTGGTGGCTTCTCTCGTGCTTGTTAATGGTTCGCATCATTGACTGCTAATCAAGTGACTTCCTAGCATGTTCGACTTCAACATATTCATTCACATGTTAGGATTTGTACTTTGATCGAGTTGTTTTGAGTGCAAGACCCTGGGCTAAGATTACACAAGTCCAGGTTGCGAGGCGATGTGGCATAGTCATGTTAACATACATGTCTCTTTCATATGGATGGTTGTGACCATACCGTGAGTTGTTATATGTGATCCTTCTTATTATTGGATGGCTACGACCATACCTTGGTTTCATTATGATCCTTTCTGCTAGATGGTTGTGCCCATGCCTTGGATCCATTTACATGATCATTCTCTGGATGGCTACACCCATACCATGATTCATGTATCATTATTTAGAGTTTTCAGTGATGTATATGTATATATGCTTTCTTGCAGCTTTTTCAATGATGAACTCTGGTTCCCTGCTTCCACTTGTAAAATATTTCACCCTACTCTAGTTCAGCCTTCATGCGTTAGGGGGCATCTATTACACAACCTTTTGTATTGCCCTTGTACTCCCCATCTATGATCCTGGAGGACCTCTAAAATGTACCTAACATGCTTTCCCATCATGAAGAAACTTCCAGTATACCCCTCTTCATGAGCAGAATGATTCCCCTTTACACCATTTCCCATGAATCTTTCTTATATCCTAGTTTACAAGATCGGTGCTACTGACTAGTTTTCTCCTCACGCCAATTTACAGAGGTTAAAACTAGCCCTTGTGCCGATTAGATTGACCGAGCCCTTTTCTAGTCGTGTTGATCCTCTTTTGGAAGGTTTTTTAAATAAGGAGCTGAAACTTCCATGTCTAGAAGCTTTGTAACGGAAGTCTGGTAGATGGTTGAGCTGGATAGAGGCGAGGAAATTAGTTTGGGCTCTTTTCCCCTATTAGGATGGAACAACCTCAAGAGATAATACCTTCTCCCATGATGAGAGGAACCATCTCCCATCCATCCAAGCTATATAAGCCTCTCTTTTTCCTAAGCAAAAGCTAGTTTGAGTTTTGGAGCAAGTGTGAATAACAAGCAAATCATTTATAGCCTGTGGCTTTCTAGTGTGTGTTTGAGGGAGAATAGCATGATTTTGGTTTGGTTTGAGACTAGAGGGAAAGGGGCCTTAAAACATCCATTGTTGGGGCTATCCATGAAGTGCTAGCAGAAGTGTGGGAACCCAGATACGTCAGAGGAGACCAGCGACATCGAGGCACAAATTGTAATCTCTTTTTGATTTATATTAATACAACTATCGATTGATTTCGTACATGAAGTGTCATTTTACATATTTATGGCTTAATCTTCCTTGACCTACTAAGTAGGATGAATACAATATTGCATGCTATCATGTTTGTTGTCATTGTTGTTTTCTTGTTTTAGGTATTCGAAGTAAGGAAACAGAACATAGCTAGAGTGAGGAAGCAGGATCATCACCAAGCGGAATAGTGTTCTAAGAGGTAGGCCTTCTTAATTGATTCTAGCTTAAGGAGATTTTCCATATATTGTTTAATTGTGGCTAGACCCACTCTCTCAAGCTAGAGGAATTGTTTGTCTCCACACTGAGAATTTACCTGCACCACAACCCTCAGCTAGCGATGTTAAGAAGGAGGGAAAAAATAAATTCCCCTATAGGTTATGTGAAGGAGAGCATCTTCTTCACCTTTGTCCTCTTATGGATAAAGCTTCCAAATTTTTGGAAAACCTTACATCTCATCAACACCAACTTTCTATTGGTTATCAGAGGCTTTCTTCTAGCCCTCTCCTAGTTAGTAAAGAGATTTACTTGGATTCATTAGTTTCCCATCCTTATCCTCCTGAGCATGACTCTCTTGTGTCTATTGCCAACCAACCATTGGTCAAAAAGAATGTTGACCTAGCTCCACCTTTAGTTTTTCACTCTATTCCCAAAGAGAGTAGTGATCATACATACTCATGTTTTTCTTGTATCCTTAGATTCTCATGAATCGAAGAGTGGCCCTCCCATCCCAGTTGTTCAGGAGAGTCCTTCTCCTATTCCTACAAAGCATGGGGGCAATCCTATGATACCCACACCAAGTAGTTCTATTGTTTCTTTTGATTGGATTCAATTGACTACATTCTGCCTTCCATCTTATGTGCCTTTCCAGATTACGGTACAAGCCTATAATATGGTAGTACATGGCACTATATTAGATGAAGGCTCGTCCATTCACATCATGTCTTCTACTACTTGGCAAGCTTTGGGATCCCCATAGCTTGTGCTTGTCACCCAGAATATTTTGGCTTTCAACAGAGGAGCCAATCAAATTTTAGGGATGCTTCCAAAGTTCCCTATTACTTTGGGAGGAAAGACCACCTATATAGACATGATGTTAGTCCAAGGTCCCTTATACTTTGATCTTCTCCATGGGTGCGATTATATTTATGTCGTGGGAGCTCTTGTTTCTTCGCTATTCTATGTGGTTTGTTTTCCACACAAAGGGAGAATAGTGACCATTGATCAATTACCATTCGTTAATGACCAAATGGCTCCAATCCTACTATCATCCCCTATTGGTTCTCATTTGTAAGAAATACCCTCCCCACCATATGTCAATTATGTGGCTACCTATTTCGTCTCCACATCTACTGATGATCATGTAGATGGAATGGTACATTATGTATTGGGGGATTTGTAACCTAATCTCTTATTTGTACGAGCTGACATGTGTTCCTCCTAGAGCATAGTTCTCCCGTCCAGTGAGGACCTCTTGGGGGCCATGTTCTCATATGGTCCATGAACACCATACGAGGATAGTTATTTTTGTGTATCAATATCGTTAGAAAATGAGTCAAGGAATGATATTACATGTAACCCTCACTCGGCTGGGGGGAATGCGTACATTATTCTTGCAGTAGATTATTTTACTAAGTGGGCCGAGGCAATGCCTAAATTTGAGGCAGACGGCAAAACAACTGCAATTTTCGTATTCAATCATATAATTGCTAGGTTTGGTGTTCCCCAGTGGAGTCGCCATTTTGTCACGCGAAATGAGTCGATATTGTGGACAAGATAGACCTTCCTAGAATCTAATGAAGACCTAATGACAAACAAACCAACCAGACACTATATTTCTCTAAATGCGCTTTAAAAATAATGGCAAACAAATGTGTTTTAAGGCCTACCTCATGTCCAACGCAAGTTTGGAGATGCCTTCGCTTCTTTGATCCAAGTAAATTCCTTTGTCGCAAACCTGCAAGCACAAACAAGGCAAAAAATTAAATAGCACCTGAATAACCAGTATTATAAAACATATTTAACATGAAAGTCAAGGAGTCCATGAAACAAATAACATGAGATACTTGTTGAGAAAAATGAGCTTGATTGTATTAATTCAAAAGGAGAAGAACCTTACAACCTTTGCCTTGACGCTGTACAAGCTCCTCCCAGGGGTCCAACAAGAAGTATCCTCTACTTTGACAAGCTTCATTCACTCCCCAATGAAGCCAAAAAGGTATGTGATCTCTCCTCTTAAGCTCAAATAGGAAGTCTTGATTTCACTAGCATTTACCCTCAAAAGTTCAGCTTCTAACCTCCCCAGCCACTGACCTAATGCCTCAATTTATAGTGCAATGGAGATCAGTTACCAGGTCCTCCTTCAAAGGGATAGAATCCTCCTTCAAAGGGATAGCTCCTCCTAACAAGGGATTAGTTCCTCCTCTTATGGGATGCATGAACCACTTGGAGCGAACAATCCACGTCAGAAATCCTTCTAGAAAACTCTAGAATTAATCCAAAGTGAGTTTTTTAAGATAAAAATTGTGCCTTTTGACTTTCACATGGGTACGCACCCTTCCCTTTACATACAGAGTGTATAAGTATGCAGATATCCTGAACAAAAGGTGCGGGCCCGCAGGCAAAAGTGAGAGAAAGTGCGGAACCAGAGTTACATTGCTTTTTGATGTATTTCTCTCATTTCTAAAGCTTGTTTTGAAGAGCTGAGGTGTGAGACTTGCTTAGGAAGCTGGCATAGGTGGTGATGGACCCATACCGACTGCAAATAATCAAGGTGACGATATTTTTGTGTAATAGATGGTCGGTCAGCCACTTTGAATTATTTAAAAGATCTACTTAAAGACTCAAAAAATTATAGAGAAAGGCCTACTAGGAGCAAAGAACACTCACTAAAAAGTCCCTAAAGATATCAGCAATCAAGAAAATCTCGAGTATTTCTGCTCCAAGTGATCATGACTGGACAACAAAATACAAGAAATTTAATAACAAGGGCCTTCTAAAATAGATTGGGGTTATTACACCCCATGCCTAGTAGTGAAGGTATCAGAGGTAGTTACGCTAACCTCCAGACAACAGCCTTTGCCGATGCAAGCCCCTAAGCTTCGCAAGGGTGCCCTCCAGAAGTACTGTCGAATGTGACACAATGTCAACCTCAGGTGCCACGAGATTCCCCTCTACAGCCACCTATTTGGTCCCTAGGTTAGGCAACTATGGTCACCAACTCGTATCAGAATCCAGGTGGAACAGTCGTGAGGTGGGATCCAACAAGTAAGAGAGGGGGTATCTCTCATCCTTATCTTCACTCACCCTCTTGCTTTACTCCCAGTTATAGAGCTTTCTCGGTCTTCCTAACGCTATTGGATTTCGCTCATTAATCAAACTTATATGTTTTGTAATTTTGAGCGGCCTTGTAGAGTTAACTCTCCTCTCTCCTAATCCAAGGCCCTAATAAACCTAAACTTGTTGGTGTATTCTGATGACAATACAAAAGTTCTAGTTTTAATTAATTGCTTGATTTTAATGGTTGTCTTTTAAGTCAAGGTTATAGATGGGAGTGAAACCAATGATGTGTGTATGACGCAACAGAAATCAATGAAAAACTAACTACATGAATGCAATCATTTTTTCTTCGATGAAAAGAGATCTCTATATGGGTTCTATGAAACTTCTAAAAAGCAAAGTACTTTTTCTCTTCTTTTCTTGAAACACACTTCACACACCCAAAAACTAAAAGACTGTGAATGCTTTAACAATGCAAACTACCCTAATGCAAGACATAATGGAGATGCAAGATCCTAAATCACTGAAAAATCAAAAGAAATTGTTTATAACTAACAATGAGCCAACTAAAGTACTAAAGAGGATACAAATTTTGAACACAAAATTCTCTCCAAACAAGAAGGACAAATTGAAAAAGATTGCAATTCACTTTCAACAACAAAAAGAAACCATAAACCAAACTTGGCAAAAGAAAAACAAAAAAAAACGTTTTTTGAGATCATTTCTTTTTAAAGAAACAACCAAAAAAAACTTTTTGAAATCACCAAAATGGTACTAAACCTCAAAGATCGAAAAGAGAGCACAAGGAGTCTTTGCAAGTTACAAACTCAAAAATGAACGAAAACTTGAGCAAAAAGACTTCAACTTGTACAAAACGACCCAAATAGCAGCAAAAAGTTTGACAAACTGACCAAGAAGCTAGGAAAGAAATACTTCCAAATTCGTCAAAAATACTTTCAAAAAGCAAGAAAAGTTATGAGGCCACGAAGGAAACCAAAGCAAGTAGATTAGAAATCTGAGCTTGACACGAAAGTGAAAACAATTTTGTGTTTTGGAGGACCAGAACAATCAAGAACTTCTGAACGAAGTCTTGTGTGCTAAAACACCAATTACAAACTCGCCCAAAAGGAAAACCTAGGCCAAATCTTTTCAATGAGGAAGAGACTTTGAAATAGTAAGCTTGCAAAATAATTAAATCCTTCAGACATAAATTGACCACACAGAGACTAAAAATACTAGGAAACAAATCTATCTGGGCAAAGAGATTTGAAAAAACAATGCAAAAATTTGCATACGCGACTGTGTTCAAACACAGAAGCATGTACACGCACTTCTGACAAAGGAAACTTGTGAATATGTGGGTTCGGTTTATAGAAACAAGCGTGTATATGCTACTATAAACAAAGTAAAAAGAATATACAAAGCTTTGCAAAAAAAATAAAAAACAAAGTCTGATCCAAAAGATCAGACTTAAAGCATGAGACTCTAGTAGACCAAATAAGGCTGTAAAAGCAATAAAACCAAAGATTGAGCCCTAATTGGTAATGAACAACCCAAACCAGGAATAACAAGATTTTTATCCCCACTGGAGTCGCCAATTTTGTTTTGGGTGGAAGTACCCTAGGGCTTTGGGTTAGAACCCCAACAAAGCAGAAGCAAACTACAACAAGAAACACTCATACAACTCAAGCAAAATGCTTATATAATCAAACTACGTAAGAGTGACCGTACCCAAATTTCCTTCGTTTGAGTAGGTCTTGCAGGGTTCAGACCCTCTGCAACTCCCGATGTTCTTCAAGCCTGGAAATCATTCAATTCGAACATACATAGCAATATAGAAGTAAATCATATTCACGAAATTGACTTTATATCATATAAACAAATGATTTATCATACATCAAAACATCATTCATATATGAATTAAAACATAATTTGATGCATAAACCTAGTTAATTTCGAAAACAAGACAACATTTATTTTATTGCAATAAGCTATAAATAACATGGAGAGAATTCACCTGAGTCTTCTTCTTCTGGATCCAAGTGGAACCATCCTCCAAATTCGTCCTATCCCAGCCTTCAACAATCTTCTTCCATCACCAACACCATGATATCTCAAGAAAAAGCGAGAATCTCTATAATCAAGGAAACAAGGGTTTCCTGAAGCTTGGGGAAGTGCATGAAGCACAAGGATTCATCAGACTCACTCAAGGATAATCTCAGTATAATAACTCTATCTCTTCTCCTCCTTAAGGCCTTCCAATAGAAGTCTATTTATACTTCTCCCAATTAGTTTTTTAGTTGGGAAATAGTTGGGCCACGGGAAATAGGAGGTAATCAACAGGTAAAACCCGTGAACTCCACCCATAATTAAGGAAAATTAATTTTTTTAAGTGTTTTAATACATATACGCGGGTTGGGTAATGACTGAACCACATGTACACGGTTTTAGCTCATGGAAAAGTAGCGTACAAGGAATAAAACATCGTTTTTAATATATTTGGACCAAGTCTGGAAGGAGGGGTTACCCTAGGCCATAAACAAAGCATCACAAATACTAGGAGTGGTAAATGGTGCTATAACAATGGGCTGATACCAAGGATTATCAATACCACATGCCAAAAAATCATAAATTATTTCACAATCAAAATATTTTTTTAGCAATATGACAAGATGTTTAACCATTGGTATTCACCCCCACTTTACCATGGATATTATTAATTTTTAAATAGGCTTTGTTACAATACCATGGGCCAATACCATGGGTTACCAATACCACATGCCAAAAACCCATAACGTATTTCAAAATAAAAATAATTATGTTAATTTATTTTTATGCATTTTTTTATTGAAAGCTAAAAGGAAAAAAATTTGCTTTGAGATATATCTAAACCCTCTATCCTCAGGACTACTAAAATTATTCCCATGGAAATTAAATCAAGTTTTTAATAAAATAAAAAATGAGAATACTTTTATATTTAAAGAAGTGAAATTTATATAATATAAATAGTATTAGTAAGAATCAACATAGATCCATCTTAAATAAGGATCCCACAGATGACAATAAGCAAAGTGAAGGAGATAGGGGAGGGAGAAAGGGAGGGAAATATTACAAAACTAGAGGAAAGAGAGAGAGAGAGAGAGAGAGAGAGAGGGAGTGACAAGGGAGAGATGGAGAGAGAGGGAGAGAGAAGGAGTGACCAAGGGAGAGATGGAGAGAGAGTGAGGGAGACATGATAGGAGGGAAGAGAAATAATATGAGGGGAGAGAGATAGGGAGAGAAGGGGAAGAGAGAGATGGAGACATAGAGATGGAGGGGAGAGAGATAAGGTAAGAGAAAGGGAGATAGTGATAGAGTTGTAGGTGAGAGAGAGAGAGAGGAAGAGAGAGAGAGAGGGAGTGATGGGGGGGGAGATAGAGGGAGGTGGGAGAGAAATGGAGGGAGAGGACTCAAGAGAGAGAAGGAGAGAGACATGGAGTTGGATGTTGAGAGAGAGGGAAGGAAGAAGAAAGACAGAGGAAGAAAGGTGGAGAGAGAGACAGAGTGACAAGGGAATGATGGAGAGAGAGAAGCATGGAGGAGAGTGGGAGTGAAGAGAGAGAGAGAGAGAGAGAGAAGGGGAAGAGAGAGAGGTAAAGATGAATAAGAAGGGGGAGAGATAAAGATAGATATGGAGTGATTGTGTTCATGTTTTGGGATGAGGGAGAGAGAGAGAATAATAAAGAGACACATAGATACAAATATAGATATTATATGGTATTATATAACAAACCTAGATCCATCTTAACCCCAGATCTATAAATCACCGATAGGGATCAAATGTCTCAAGGTGAAAATCTTTCCTAAAGTTTTGCACTCAAAAAAGAGGTTTTCACCTTGAGAAATTGGATCCCTCTCGGCGCTTGATAGATATGGGGTTAAAATGGATCTAGGATGGTATCTTATCAATCCAAGTTTTTAAACTTATGAAGCATAAAGCAAAAAATATGTAAGGACTTAGCTTCTAATTCTACCAAATGTAAATTGGCATTTAAAAGAAATTCTATTCTAGACATTAATTCTAATATATCTCAATATGGTCATGGTTCTGAAACATTTATAGACCCTCTTTACCATGTAGAAATTCAACTAATTTTTAACAACAAACTCTCTTGAAAATATTTTGAATATAATGATTTGAAGTTTTTAAATATTTTACTCTTATTCAATCAAAATTTTCGTATGATCAACCTACATCATATTAACACAAAAAAGTGATTAAATCCACATTGATTGAAATTGAAATTCACACTGTAAATAAACCGAAGTCATCACTTGACTAATCTGAATTTGAATTATTTTAAAGTTATTTTTCAAGTCGTTAGTTGGAAAATTGTATTGAAACCAAAGTATCTATTTTATGCTAAGGAAAATAGAGTAGGTTGTAGAAAGTAGAGTATTTAAATTAACTACGATAATAAAGAAAAATATATTAGGAAAACTTTTGAAAAGATGCCACACATCCTGGCACACGAGGCCCTCATGGTGGTCATGCAAGCTTGAAGAAACATGAGAACATAACTATGAATAAAATCACAAATGCGTATGCATAAGAAAATAGAACTCAATTGGTCTGCAAATTATATTAAAGAGAAAATGTCCATACAATAATTTACACTCAAATCTATCTATTTATCTGCTTTCTTGAGTGATATGATAATATACAAAGTGTGTAAATTAACAATCTTTAGAGTTTCCTTACTACAAATAAGAACTAGATATGATGACTAAGAATTCTATCATTGTAAGCTAGACCTAGAGCATTTAACTCAACCCATCACGCGATGGTGTATGAGTCTGGGATATCACACGTAGTCATTGAAATATTATTCTCTAGTACTTAATCCTACAAGGATGCATTATTGTTTATCATAGTTTCTCAATTATTTCTCATGATGCTATGCCATAATTCTTCAATGATGTTCCTCTGCACTACACCACATATTTATTCACTGCTTGATTGGAACTTTGACCTTGCTACAATGATAATGTGATTGCCTCTTTGGTGCTCCTAATAGGGAAGTAACCATCCTAGTGCTTTTGGTGACATGTTCCATTACTTGGTTGGGTTGAGTTGTCCCTCGAGGTGTTCCATCCTATGAATCTGCTACATTTCTATAGAGGAACTATATATTTTATCACTTTCTGAAATCACCACATTTTACATTGTTTTTATAAACAAAACTTATAAAACAATGAAATGTTGGACACATTACCTTTAAAGATCTTTCTTGTAACCTTTGTAGCTCTGATAGCATATATATGTATGGATGGTGGAAAATAGAGGATGATAATGAGGGCATATAAAAGATGAAAATGGTTAAAATTATAATAGAAAGGTGAGAAAAAGAAGTTAATTTCTTTTACCATCAAGTAAGTGTAAAGGTATGGTCAAACCTCCCTAGTTAGTGCCCTGAGAAATTGATCCAAGTGCTAATGATGGGCCCAAAACATATATGGATGAGTTATAGCACCAAGCATCCCCTTGTCTTTAGGACCCTCAAAAACCTACTTCTTTCTATTGGTTCAAGAAATTTCTATGTGGAATTTGTGAATTATATCGCTAGAAACTACTTCCTACTACCATTTCATGAAATTCCTACATAAACTATAGTATTGAGAATTTGTGTTTTTCCAATGCAGTATTAATAAATAAGGATTATAGCTCCATAGGAGTAAGAAAATAATATCTATGACAAACCATTAACCCACTTTCACTAGCAATTTCTAGTAAGTGTTATTTTGGCTCCAGGGCACTCAATTGAATATTGGCACTACATATCACCCCCAAATTGATGATCAAAATAAAGCTATTGGAAAGTGTTTGAACACAATTTATGGTGCTTTACTTTAGAGTGGAAATCCAAAATATTAGATAAATTTTTAGTTTTAAAATGGACCTTCTAAGGAAAATAATCATTGGGTTAAATCTTGAGTCAATCATAGTGTAGAAGATATAATTCATTTATGGGTTGACTAATGGTGGTTTATGAGCCCATGATCTTGGAAACCCATGATTTTTCCAATGGACTTTGATGATATATCTTATTTAGTGGCTTAAGAATTCCATTGTAATATGCCTTGATCAATCAGGATAACCGAGGCTAGTAGATCTATTAGGTGTTGGATTTACGGATATAAGACTTCCAAGATAAATCATGGTGTCTTGTGTGATCGGTATTTTTTTTGTTCCTATCTTTTAATGTTTCTATCTCAAGGAATTCCTCTCTTATGTTATTTATCTATCTCAATTACTATGGTATCATAACCAAGTTAACCTATATTCTTTCAAAAGAGAGTGGTATGATGCTAGGAGTAATAGTTGTGAGTTGTTATTACTCTGGACAAGCATGGGAGACACAAAATGAATAATGGTTTATGGATTTATGAACCATGGTGAATGGTACATGGAAAAGGAGTATGTCAAGAAGTATCTAGTTAAGGATTGCTTAATTAGGTTCACTATTTTGAGTCAAGAGGGATGTGGGGAAAGAACAACATAGATGCTTCTTATAATAATCTATTTTGGATTTAATTTTATTCTTCATGTGTAAATGGGTATATGGTTGTAAGAATTATTCAGGCATGAGCACCCCTAGCTTGAACCTTCATGGATAAATTTTTTGATGTAAACCTAGGTGATAAGGGAGGATGTTGTATTCCTAGGAACATTGTAAATAACCTTTAAGTGAAGTGGGTTGAATATCCCAAGTCAAGTTTAGAGGGAGGGAATGTTGGGTTAATCGACTTTATCATATAGTAGAAGTTAATATTCGTTTATGATTTTACAAATGGTGGTTTTAGAGCCCATGGTTTTACCATGGTATTAGATGTAATATAACATATTTAAGGGCTTGAGAACTAATTGTAAGATGCCTTGATTCACCTCTTTTCGCCTAGCTTGATTGGTTTGTCCAAGACTAATAGATCTATTAGGAGTTGGTCTTCTTGAAGATAAATCATGGACTTTTTTGTTATTGATATTTTATTTTGTGCCTATAGTTTAATATTTCTCTCTCTAGAAATTTCTCTCATATGTTGTTTACCTCTCTCAATTACTAACAATAATAAAATAATAGTTAAAATAATAAAATAGGAAATATGAATTTTAAAAGGGGAAAAAATAAAACTATATTTTTTTAATTGTATTTCAATATATCTCCTTACATCCTTACTCAAATTTCAGTGTAGGGACTCATTGGATGTGAAATTGAATTCCACATCTAATGAGTGCCTACACTTGAAAATAGTGTAAACCTACAAGGATATAAGTCAAAATATGATGCAAAAATAATTTTTCTTTCCCTCCAAAAATATTTACCCTTATGATTGACATCATCATCTTCAATCATGTTAGACTATTTAAAATCGATTTTGATAGCTTATTTTTTGCTTTTAGGCCCACTTTGAACTCGAAATTTCTCGAATGGGATTCAATGGTTACCTCTGGTAGAATGCTAGTATAATATCACTTATCATTATGGCACTTTAATGGCTCCCTTTGAGTCTATCTATGGGCAGAAGGCCGCATCAATACTATACTTCTTACCTAGATTACCTAAGGTGTAGAAGGTAGAGAAAACCATCATAATAAGGGTCAACATTCTATGCAATCTCAAGGATAAACTATTAATTGTAAGAGTGGGATGAAGTAGTGGGTTGATAAACATCATTCAAATCACCATTTCAAATAAGGGGATCTAATGTTACTTCATCAACAAACTTATAATTCAGCCTCCCTCAAATAAAAGCACTGCTAGAAGCTTGCACACAAGTTTTATGTCCCCCTATAAGGTCATTGAACGTATTGGGCCAGTGGCTTACAAATTGGAGTTTCCTAGCAACTCTAAAATCCATCCAATAAAATTCATCCAATATTTCATGTCTCGTACCTACAGAATGTGGTTGAATCTAATTGCTATATTTAAACTAGCCTTCTAAAATTGGATGAAAAATTTTCCATTTGGTTGCAACCCAAGATAATTCTTAATAAAATATAGTGTCATCTTCTCCATCACATTATTTAGGAGGTCTTGATACAGTGGAATGATGCACTACCCAAGCATGCCACATTTGAATCAACATAGTTCCTTCATTGATTGTCTCATCTCCAACCTTGATGAAAGTGTTTCTTTCTAAGGGGGAGTACATGTTAGGTTCCTACCCAAACACCCCTAAATAGATAGATAAGCTACTATGTATGGAGGTCAAATCTAGTACATAAGACCCTTGTGCTAGTGTGAATGTTATGAAACCAGCTCACAAAAAGATAGAAAAGATAGATCAACGACCTCAAAATCACCCTCTTCAAGGGGGAAACCTCCTTCACATTACACAAATGAACAATTCTTGGATGATACAAATGACAAGACCTCCTTTCTATATATAGAAGTTTAAGGGATCTCAATACAATCAGAGCCTACATAACAATAATATTGTAGGGGCACAACAATAACAATAGTGGGCTTCTATGGGGCATAATAATAACAACATGGGGACTATATGGGCACAATAATCCAATAAGGGGTTACATTAGTAGTATAGGGACCTAACATGCCCCTCTCCTTCAAAAATTGTTGACCTCATCGCTTGAGTAGTTCTAGATGCTTCTATATAAAATTATCATCCTCCCATTTGGAATCTTCAGCGGGTAAGTTGTTCCACTTGATGAGATACTCTAAAATTGATCGATTTCGTAGCTGTCAATTTCTTGTTTTTGTGACTGCTTCCAATTCCAATATGTTTTTTTCCTTCCTCATCAAGTTCTGAAAATATTTTTTGAACTTGGATCTTCTCACCTGTAACCTTATTTATGCATGCAACATGGAAAACTAGGTGCACTCGGGAAGATGTAGGAAGCTCCAATTTGTATGCCATGGTACCAATCTTTTGCAACACCTTGTAAGGACCATAGTACTTTGGTGATAATTGAATATCCTTCTTAGCTTACTTGAGGGACATTTGTTTGTATGTTTGTATTTGTAAAAATACCCAATTTCCTATATCAAAATTTCTTTTGTTGCAATGTTGGTCTGCCTGTTGTTTCATTCGATTCTAATGGAAAGTGAGGTTATCCTTTTTCTTCTTGATATGTCCTTCTATCTTGAGAGTTTGAGGAGTGGTAATTTCTACCAATGCATTACAAGATATGGTTGGATTCATTTCTTCTTTCTCTGGGGTTGTTTCCTGGTGTATATCCTCTTCTTTTGGCATTTCTTGATCCTTTTCTCCTCCTCTTCACAATCAATGTGAAATAATTTCTTCCCAACACACTTATTACCTTTAGTGTATTTTCTATCACAACTGTAACAAAGGCCATTTTCTCATTTTTCTTCCAATTGTTGTGGTGTCAACCTTGTAGATTATGGAAGGCTAGGAGTAACAGCACTTCCATCTTTATAATTTTGAGTGGTAGGATTTCTTCTTGCCATAATGTTTCTTTCAATTTTTCTTTCCAGCCTGAATGCCTTCTTCAATGAATTAGGTTCCCAAAGGCGAAACTCATGTTGAATATTATCCTTTAAATTCCCTATGAAGACATAAATCCTCTACTTCTCTGGAATATCATTTACCCTTATATTCAATTTTTACTCCTCAACATGCTCCGCCATTGAACCCTTTTATTTGAGATTTATCAATTGGATAAAGAAGGTGTTTCTCTTTGTATGCTCATAATGTGCTATCATTTCCTCTTTGAAAATTGACCAAGTGACAAGTGGTTTATGAGAACAAAGCCCTTTATACCATAAAAATTGATTCAGTTCTAAATATAAAGTTGCAATACGTACCTTTTGTAACAGTTGCACATCATGTAGATCAACTTATTTCTCCATCTATAATATCCATGTTATGGGATCATTGCCATCAAACTTCCTCATATCGATCTTTGGAATATGGTGGGTCTTCAATCCAATGTTAGATTCTATGAAATCATGATTAACATTTATTTTTTTCTCATCATGAGTTTCCTCTACTACCTTTTCATCATTAAGAGGCCTTTCTTGTAGCATCTTTGTCCCACCTTCCTTCAAACCTTCCATTTCTTTCTTCAAATCGGCTTCCATGACACATATAAAATTATTTATCTTAGCTTCGATCACATTCTTCAAATCATCCATCTAATTTTGCTTACTAGGTGTTTCTCTTTTCTTGATTCGAGACATTATTTTTCTTGCTTTTAGGATCTCGATCTTGAATCTGTTGGGTCTGAAATTGCGTCTTGCAGTAGGCCTCTACGTCCTCTTTCCAATGCCACCAGTCTAATAAATATTGAATTCTTCAATAAATAGTTATGTCAAATCTCCTACGATGACCTGATTATCGACTAGCTTAGGAGATCGAACTTGCATGACCTAACACATGTCACTGTTTCAAAATTTGGACTTAAACAAAGTACACAAAAAATTAGATTTTGTCCTCTTTCTGTAACTCCTTACAAAAATTCAATCTGATCCTCAGAGAGAACGTTATGATGATTTTCCCAAGGTCACCTATTTGGAATGTAATTTGGGAGTCTGCAAAAACCCTAAATGTCTTGGACCGTATCTCCAAAAATATAGTGAAACAAGATCTAATAGTCTGGGCTGAGCTTCACCAAGATTTCATCTCAAATGGGTTTTAATTTCAGAGTCTGAACCGTCGTAGAAAAACAATTATAGCGACAATTCTACGATGACATGTTTGAGATGGAATTTTGGAGCTTGCAAAAACCCTAACTTCCTGAAATAATATCTCCGAAAATATGGCAAGATGAGATCTGAAATTCAGAACCAAGGTTTAGAACCATTTCGACTCAAATGGTTTTTTTTTAGCATCTGAAACATCGTAGAGAAAAAGTTATAGTGAAACTTCCACGATGACCTGTTTGGAGCAGCAAAACCCTAGAATCCAAAGTTGTGATACCAAATGTTATGAAACCAGCTCACAAAAAGATAGAAAAGATAGATCAACGACTTCAAAATTAGCCTCTTCGAGGGGGAAACCTCCTTTACATTACAGAAATGAACAATTCATTGATGATGCAAATGACAAGACCTCATTTCTATATATAGAAGTCTAAGGGATCCCAATACAATCATAGCACAACAAGAACAATAGTGGGCTTCTATGGGGCATAATAATAACAACATGAGGACTATATGGGCACAATAATACAATAATGGGGTTGCAATAATAACAATAAGGGGTTACACTAGTAGTATTGGGACGTAACAGTGAAAAACATAATTGTAAAGTTGACTAGAAAGTTTTACCTACTAGAAAGTTCATATGAAGTAGATATAACTATAGAAATAAGTAGAATAAATGTAATGAGAAGTCCCGTGAAGTCTATTTTGATTGGATCTCTTCTCAATTTGATGTTTCCCTCTTGAAAAGGCAAGTGAACATTACACTCATAAATAAGAGTATAACATTTTGGGGTATTCTAATTCTTTCATTGCCTATTGCTACTATAATCTATCATTTCTACCATAAATATGGGTTTGTTATGTTATTTCTTTTCTAAATCTTCTAATTTTCTAATAAATAATGCAATAGATTCAAACATGAGGATTATACTCACTTTCTCAATCAATATGCTAAAATCCCAAGTAAAATTAAGAATCCCCACACAAATAAAAAGCATAGTGAAAAGTTAATACAACTTCATATATGTGCAAAGAGATATATGTTAGTGTCGGTATCTTCATCCCTCCATCGATGATCAAAATTTCTCTTTTTGCATGCACAATAGGTGTCCCATCTGATCAGATGCATTTCATTAGGGTCATGGATCATCTAATGGTAGTGGTTCATTATCAAAATTTCGCTCAGGGTCTTTAGCTGCTGACCCATTTTAACAAGTTTAAGTCATTTACAGTCATTTTTGTCATTACATTTGCAAAAATAATTTTTAGGGTTTTAGGTCTCATTAGGTCTAGGGTTTACCACCATGGTCTTCAAAATCTCAATAAGAGGCCAACAGTCACATGAGGATGATCAATAAGTTCATAAAATCGCAAATTCTACTGATGATTTGCTCCATAAAGGGTTTTTACCTCAAAACTCTATTTTGAGGTGAAAACAGAGTTTTTCTATTTTATTTAAAACATTTATATAATTTTATTGTTTTCATATGTAATAAAGCATCATCTGCAACCCTGGGCTACCTTTTCAAACTCCAGCACTCCAGCTACTGCAAAAGAGACAAGAAAATCCAAGCATGAGTCCATCAAATGACAAAAAGAACCAAAGTGCAAAAAACAGGGTTTTTCTAAAAGCAACATGAAAAGCAACTTTAGAAAGTGGGTTTTTTTAAATGAAAATTAAAGTCAGTTCTATATAAAGGGATCCTTTGTGTTTAAGTCATCAATTTGTGTTAAAGTAGGAGAACACAAGAGAAAAATGTTTGAGGAGAGAAAAGACAAAGTTGCAGCAATTTTCAATGGTTCTCACCGGCCTGACGCACCTGCCAGGTGCTATGCACCAGGCATAGGATTTGTAAAGAAATTTCAACAGGTGCGACGCACCTGCCAGGTGCTACACACCTACCAGGTGCTACGCACCTGGACGTTGGCACGGCGCACCTGTCAACCAAGATAAAAATTCATGCCATCGATTTTCTAAAGCTCCAAATTTGCAAATACCATCCATTCAAGTAAGTAAACCCTCCCATTTGCCATAGCAAGAGATTTTGTCATCCTTGATGGTGTTTTGAAAGGTGAAAAACCAAACCCTAAGTTGCTTCACAGTTGTCTTGCAAATTGTCTAGGGTTTTGTTATTCTTGTTGTTTTTACTCCCTTGCATAATTTTCCCACATCCCATCTCACTGCACTAAATTTCCCTAAGTCCCTTCCCCTTTCCCTCTCCCACTAACACTCACCTTACCCCCCTATCACTAAGCTCTAAGCCCTATACATAACTCCCATTATTCCCCAAACCCTAATTTTAATTCCCCAAACCCTGTCATTCCCTAGTAACCCTACAACCATCATCAAAACCCTCCTTTGCACCAAGATTATCATTCAACTCATTAAATCCCAAAGAAGAAAACAATAGTCACCTATACTTGAGAAAATCTCGTCATACTCATCATTCTGCATTATACATTTGCAAATATGGAAATAGATTCAGCTTATGAAAGGGATGATGAAACTGTGAGTGATTCCTCCCAAGAGATTCATGCACCAAGAAAACCACATAAGGGAGGAAAACACATTTGGGAGGAGCCCACCACACTCACAGAGTTACTAGATTGCCCCCTTGCAGTAGCGTGCTTTAAACATTAGTCTTACTACCAGTTTTGTGAGATGGTGGAGAGGGTGAAATACAACCATGAACTTGCTAGGCTATTTGTCCTTCATCTTCACAATGGCTAGGTGAACTTAGTAGGTGTTTCCTTCACTTTGACACCTGAAACCATAGCTGCAGCAACAGGTATTCCAAATGTGGGTGAAAAGTGGAACAAATGACAGCTTGTGGGCAAAGAGCATTATCAGCCTTATGTCAAGGCTAGTTATCAAAATCAAATCAGTAGGGTCTTTCCTTTGAAATACCTACAGGATACTTATGCTCCACTCATGAAGCTTATTATCAAATATTTCACCTGTGAAGGGAGGTTTTCTCACTTGTACACTTACCATGTTAGATTATTGACACATTTCACTAGAGTGAGGATGATGAACCTCCCCTATTTCATATGAAAAAATATTGAGAAAATGGCTACATTGGTGCAAAGGAAACCTTTTCCTCAACAGTTCAACAGCATTTATCATTTTTCATTGATCAAGATTGTTGTTTTGCATTAGCTGAACTTGTTGAACATTTCATGGGATACCTTCATTTCACATGACGTTTTCAAAAGCCCTCAAGTGACCTCATCCCTGTTTCAAGAGGAAGGAGGGCCTCTAAATCAACTAGAGGTTCATGAGACTCAAACTACAGGTGTGCCAGTGTTTGTCACTTATGAAAAGGGCACAAGGAGACTATTTGCAGCTACCAAACGAGTATTATCTCCACCTGGGGTGGAAGGGGTCTCGTTTCCTTCATCAGACCACAGGAAAATGCTATCTTCACCCAGGGTGAAAGGGGCTTTTCCTTCTTCTTCAGCAGAGCAAGTACAGGATAAAGGGAAGCAACCATTGCATGATGAAGGACCTTCTAAAGTTCATGAGAGAGATTTTGTTTTGATTCAGGAGGAGATACTGATTTGATCTCCCAAAACTCAAGCATCAAGGAGGTCATTAGAGAGAAAGAAGCTGACATCCATGCCTTATCACTTGACCTTGAGAGGTCTAAGTGGATTATCAACTTCCTTGAGCAAGAAAACAAGCAGCTTACTAACAAACAAGAACTCTTGGAGCTACAAGTCATTAAAGAAAACCGGAAAAAGTCCAAGAGGGCAAAGGGAAAGTTTATTGAACAAAAGGACAATGACAGGGAATATGTGTTGGAGAAGGTGAATATGCACTTGGAGAAGCTAATTGAGAAAGCCAACAAGGAGAAAAATATGTTGCACCACATGGCTTATCACTATTTTTCCTTGAACAAAATTTGTAAATCAAGGATAAGGAGCTTAAAAGCCAAGTTAAGGAAGACTTTGAGGAGCAAGAAAGAGAAATATAAGCTTAAAATCTTGGTTGAAGCTTCATTGGCCTAGCATAGCACCTGACATAGATCACTCATGCCAAATTTCAAGAAATTTGGTAAATTTTTTACATATTTGAAAATTTTCATGGAAAAAAAAGGTTTTTCCAGCAGGTGTGTAGCGCCACTTAGCGCTTGCTTTTGATAGGGTCCTCCATTTGAAGACAGCTTGGCATTTTTGGATTCCTTATGAAACGTTATGCATGCTCAGGAATTACTAGGAAATTTTGACAAGTTTTGGGTCACCAAAAGGGCCAAAAACACCTCAAAAATGCCCTCTCTGCCACTTTTTTACCACACAGGAAGCAGTCTTGGGCGATTGCAAGTTTTGAGGGGAAAATGGACTCCAAATCACAAAATTCAAGTTGTTCCAAAAAGTAGACTCATAGGGCTTTCCAACAAGCTATCCTGCACCTGATTTGGACCTCGTGAAGCCCTCCAAAAGTAGCCTAGAAAAATCGCTACACAGAAAAATGGCGCTACGCACAGGATGAGAAAGTGCCAATTTTGCTCAAAAACTCTATTTTCCACCTAGTTTTCTTCTAGCTTGATTTTTGCTCTCTTATAGTCAAATTCATGATGTGGCATGATGTAAATTTATGTACTATGATGTAAAAATGATAAAAATTCACTTCATAAGGTAGATACGTCAGTTGTAGGTGGTTTAGAGTTGAATGAATCAGTTTCCTAGGTTTTAGAGGCACGTTGTTCCACTGCCTACTTTTGTGTTCCTAGTTTAGATATGGTTGAAACCACCCCTCTTCTCATGGATTTGACCCCTGATGGATAGAAAAGGTGGCTTGGAGGTCTATATGATGTGTTTTTTCAGTCATTTGTAAAGGTTGGACTCTTGTGAATGCTTTGAGCACTATTGTAGATCATCTCTGCAGTTTGGCAAGGAAATAGACCAGGGTTTGCAGCATTTTGTGGGATTCTTGTGGCATGGTGACTTAGTAGTGTTTTCCTTCTGCGATTCAAGTTATCATATGTTTATGTGTGCCATTATCTCTCTCTTTTCTGCTTAACTAAATGAATCAAGTATAAAGGTGGAAATCATTGATGTTGCAATGCTCTACCTTAGGGTTTCATTAGTTTTACATGTTTTCTACTGTTTGAAGAGGACTCATGACACTTTCATGCCCTCTCCAACTCCTCAATAGTCTCAAAAATCACCATTACACCTAATCTAAAGTACTAAATCATTTTCCTACTTCGCCCCATAGAAACCTTTGCAAGATTGAGTTCATTCCCCAGACCCAAAACTGCCTTTCACATTTGTTCCAGAAAACCAGCATAAAACTCAATCAAACTCCTCTGAGCATATACCTAGCCTAAACTTAGTATTTATATCAGTCATCTCAAGCTTTACTTGCCATATTTTCCTGAGATTGACAAGGAGAGAGCCCTCTCCCGACCTGGTAGGGCTAGCTACCAGGTTAAGCGTGGTTTGATGTTACCCTAGACCTACCTTTCTCAGCCTGAGGTAGATTTATGCCATAAAAATATCAATTAGAGGAAAGGGAAAAATTCAAAATAAAGTTTGGTATTGCATTCTATTATTAATACACAAAGGAGGAATCAAAACAATACTAAATCTTATGTATGATTTGGTAAATAATTAAGCCTAAAATTTTGTTCAACGAGCACATTAGAAACATGACATCTGGAAATATGAACACAAACTAATAAAATTGTAGATAAATATTCATGGATTAAAGAAATCATGCTATACTCAATTTCTTAACTAATACACTAAAATGTCTAGCATAAATAAGCATCCCAACTCAAATTAGACACACAACAAAAGAATTACACCCCTTAGATTTTAGAACTCAATGCAAAATCAAACCCAATTTAATATATGAGAAAATAATATATCGTTTAGAGGTGAGAAAAGTATTTAAGGAAAGGAGCATTTTTCCTTTATGTTTGAAGCACATGTAAATGAAATGGGTATTAAATCCTATATATACCTTGCATGATAAACTGAACCATGCTCAATTTGTTTGTGTATGGATAGAAGAAAAATGTGCTTACAAATATGAAAATAATTAGAGATGGTACCAATTAATGGATCTTTGGATCCAAACACAATAAATGTACTCAACCACTTGAGAAATATGCTAGAAGTTCTAGTAGAAATCTATATGAAAAAAAAACTTTTCTTAAAATGAAAAAATATATATAAAACTCAATCATTTAGCAATGAAATCATTTAGAATAGATTGAAATAGATTTGCAAGTTAGGTACATTACATGAAGAAAAAAATTAGTTGGCAAAGCCTTAGTCACAAAAACCCACAATATTTGTTCCTTTCTTCTTATATAACAAAACATATTTCAATTTTCAAATAAGCTTCTTTTTAACAAAAAGGGTAGAAGGATAATGAATTACTTCCGTAAATATGAACACAATTGGAGACAATTCAACTAATAAATTTTAAGGGTTCAAAGATGATGACTACACTCAAGTGCTCAAGGAATACAATAAAAACCATATGTGAAATGAATATGTAAAAAAAACATTATATCAAGATGAAAATAGCCATACAACTCAAATCTTGTAGTAAATGAAGCATCTGTAATAGTTTTAAATCGATGTGCACACTAAGTACATTACATGGTAAAATTTTCAAATGGTAAAGGCATATAAGAAAAAACTCATGATCTTTATGCCCTTCTTCTTATATAACAAACCATTACTTCAATATATAGCCAACAACAATCTTTTAAGAAATAAAGGTAGAGGGATAGTGATTAACCTCTCTAAACAACTAAAACTTGCACAAATTATATTTTGGAAACACTTTATTCAAACATAGAACCTTGGGCAATTGCAACATATGCTGCAATACTAGGCATAATCCTTTAGTGGAAACCATACAGAAACAATATAAACCCTAAGAAAATAACAAATTAATGAAAAAAAGGCTACCAAAACAATCATTTACATGTTCAAACACAAATGGTCAAGTTTAATGTAAGGAAAGACTCCTTGCTTATGTCATTTACACCATTAAGAAGATAAATCAAGTGTAGGAAATTTGAAGACAATATGAAGGGCACCCTCACTAAATTTGAACCTCCATTCACTCCCACCACCAACATAATGTTAGGCCCCTATACTACTAGTGTAACCCCTTATTGCTATTAGTACAACCCCCTTATTATATTGTTGTACACATGTAGTCCCCATATTGTTATTATTGTGCCCCATAGAAGCCCACTATTGTTATTATTGTGCCCTTACATTATTATTATTATGTCGGCTTTGATTATATTATGACCCCTTAGACTCCTATATATAGAAATAAGGTCTTGTGATTTGTATCATCTAAGAATTGTTCATTTGTGTAATGTAAATGAGGTTGCCCCCTCGAAGAGGCTTATTTATAAGGGGTTGATCTATCTTTTCTATATTTCTATGAGCTAGTTTCCTAACATTTGGTATCAAAGCTTTGGATTCTAGGTTTCGCTGCTCCAAATAGGTCATCGTGGAATTTTCGCTATAAATTTCCTTCTGTGATTTTTCAGAAGAGAAAAAAACTGATTTGAGAAGAACTCGCGCTAAATCTCAAGTCCAAATTTCAGAGCTTGTCTTGCTATATTTTTGGGACTCTGATATGAGGAAGTTAAGGTTTTTGCAAGCTCCATAATTTCAACTAAAACAAGTCATTATGGGATTTTCGCCATAACTCTTTCGCTACGAAGTTTCAGAAGCTAAAACAAAACCCATTTGAGAAGAAATCGGTATGAACCTCGGATCCAAATTTAAGATCCTGTCACTCTATTGTTTCAGAGATATAGTCTGAGGAAGTTAGGGTTTTTACAGACCCCCAAATTACATTCCAAATAGGCCACCTTGGGAAAATCATCATAACTGTCTCTCTGAGCATCAGATTGAAATTGCATAAGAAGTTACAGAAAGAGGATAGAGTGTATTTCCTTTTGTATATTTTTAAGATCCAAAGGTAAAAAAAGTGACACGTGACACTTCATACAAGTTCGCTCTTCTGAAAAGGTATATAATCAAGTCATCTTGGGAGATTGTAGATAACTCTTTCTTGGAGAATCCAATTTTGATCAGACTAGTGGCATTGGAAAGAGGACACATAGGGCTACGTCAGGTCACAATTTTAGAACTGGAAGAGCCGGAATTACAGATTTATAGTCATTTCAAGATCGAGCTCCTAAAATCAAGAAAAGGTAATATGAGGAAGTTTGATGGCAAGGATCCGGTAAATTGGATACGACAGATGGAGCAATATTTTGATCTACATGAGGTGCAACTATTACAAAAGGTACGTATTGCATCTTCATATCTGAAACTGGATCAATTTTTATGGTATAAAGGGCTTTGTTCTCATAAACCACTTATTATGTGGTCAATTTTCACGGAGTAAATGATAGCACATTATGAGGATACAAAGAGAAACACCTTCTTTAGCCTATTAATAAATCTGAAACAAAAGTGTTCAATTCCAAACCACATTGAGGACTTTCAAAAATTGAATATAAGAGTAAATGATATTCCATAGAAGCAAAGGATTGATGTCTTCATTGGTACTTTAAAGGACAACATTTAACATGAGGTTCGTCTTTGGGAACCTGATTCATTGGAGAAGGCATTCAGGTGGGCAAGAAAAATTGAAAGCAAAATTATGGAAACAAGGAATCCCACTACTCATGACTATAATTATGGAAGTGTTTCTTCTCCTAGCCTTCCACAAGCTACAAGGTTTACACCACAACAATTGGAAGAAAAAAGAGAAAAAGGGCTTCGTTACAATTGTGATAGCAAATGTACTGAAGGTCATAAGTGTGCTGAGAAGAAATTATTTTACATAGAGTATGAAGAGGAGGAAGAAAAGGATCAAGAAACATCAAAAGAAGAGGATATACGCCAGGAACCAACCCCAGAGAAACAAGAAATGAATCTGACCATATCTTGTAAAGAATTGGCAAGAATTACCACTCCTCAAACTCTCAAGATAGAAGGACATATCAAAAATAAAAAGGTTCAACAAGTGAAAGATCACATCAAGAAACAAGAAATGAATCCAACCATATCTTGTAATGCATTGGCCAGAATTACCACTCCTCAAACTATCAAGATAAAAGGACATATCAAGAAGAAAAATGTTCAAGAAGTGAAAGATCAAATCGAGCATCAAAAATGAATCCAACCATATCTGTAGCATTAGGAAAAATTACCACTCCCCAAACTATCAGATGAGACATATCAAGAAGAAAGGTCAACAGTGAAATATCACATCGAGCAACAACAAGTTCTCCAACTTTTAAAGGATAACGCCACTTTGGTGCAGAATCGAATGAAACAACATGTAGATCAACATTGCATTGAAAAAAAAATTGATATAGGTGATTGGGTATTTTTACAGCTACATCTCAAGCAAGCTATTTATGAGAAGGAAATGTTGGCAATACTACATGCACTTAAGAAATGGCTACCTTATCCAATGGGAAGACACTTCAAGGTAAAATGGATCATGATAGTCTTAAATACTTTTTAGAATAAATATTATCTTTAGAAGAATGGAAAAAATGGGTCACAAATATGTTGGGTTATGACTTTGACATCATTTATAGAAAAGGAAGAAAAATTTTGTTGCAGATGTACTCTCAGGAAAGGATGAGGATGTGGAAGAATTGTTTTGTGCTATTTTTATTATCCAACCAGATTGGATAAATGAAGCAAGGGATGGATGGAAGAAGGACAAAGAAATGTGGCCACTCATTCAAAAGTTGCAGAATATCCCAATTAAAACAATATTGCCAAAACTTGAAGAGGAAGGAAAAATCATATTGGAACTTGGAGCAGTCACAGAAACAAGAACCCGACAGCTACGAAATTGATCAATTTCAGAGTATCTCATCCAAGTGGAAGAACCTTACCCACTGAAGATTCCACATGGGAGGACAAAGAATTTTATACAAAAGCATTCAAGAATACTCAAGCGTTGGGACAACACTTTTTGAAGGAGAGGGGCATGTTAGGCCCTATACTACTAGTGTAACCCCTTATTGTTATTAGTACACACCCATTATTATATGTTGTACCCATGTAGTCCCATATTGTTATTATTGTGCCCCATAGAAGCCACTATTGTTATATTGTGCCCTTACATTGTTATGTTATGTCGGCTCTGATTATATTATGACCCCTTAGACCCTATATATAGAAAGGAGGTCTTGTCATTTGTATCATCTATGAATTTTTCATTTGTGTAATGTAAAGGAGGTTGCCCCCTCGAAGAGGCTTATTTCTAAGGCGTTAATCTATCTTTTCTATCTTTTTGTGAGCTGGTTTCCTAACACATAATAACTACAAATACCTCACCACATACGCTCACCACCAAGACCTCAACATCACATATTGATCCAAAATTGATCTACATAATGTTTATATGAATATATGATTCTTTAGCTTAAGGAAATTAAAATTTGGAATATGTGAAAGATGGTGTTGATTTGTCAACTTTTGGGTCATTATCTTCTAATATGTTTTAGCATTGCAGACAACATTTTTTGGAACTTATGACAAATGTGAGTTCTTACAGGCTTTCCTCATCCAATATGGAAATGGTTCTTCTCATTGTCATATTTCTAGTGAATTATCATGCATTAAGTAAAGTCTTTCGGTAGAAATCACATAAGAGAAATTTTTGGCCGACGCATTTTGAACCAACAAGTGTGGTTCATCATCAGGACCAGATGAAGAGGCAGACCATTGCAAAGGCTTAAATAGAGAGCAATGTAGAGACATAATATCAAGTAACGACTATATTTGAACAATAAAATTTAAATTATGATATTAATTTATTAATATATTAAAAACAAATATTATTAAGTAACAACTATATTAAATGACTAGCTTTTGAAAATAATATTTAAATATTGATATAGTTATATTTATTAAAAAATAATAGGTACGTTATATTAAAGGTAGTTTTGAAAATAAATATTAATAATTTATAAAACCATATTACTAGTTTTGAAAATAAATTAAAATAAATATTAAAAAAAAAACAAGTCAAATCTAACAAGGAGGAAGTAAAAAATTATAAAGTCAAACCCTAATCGTGACAAGATCATTAATAAATAAATTATAATGGAATAAAAATAAACTAAAAAATAACTAATGGAAAATAAAACAAACAAAAAAATATACACAGTCAAAATATATATATAAATAAATAAATAAATACAATAAAAATAAAATGCAAAAAATAAAATAAATAATAAAATAGATAAAAATAAATATATCTATATATTCAAAGAAAAGTAATCAATAAATAAAACAAGGTAAAAGTAATCAATAAATAAAATAAGGTCAACAATAAAATATGGGGTTGAGGCCCATTAAACAAATAACAAAATTACTAAAAGGAGTTAAGAATGAATAAGATGATAAAATACATAAAAAAACACGAAGGATCAAGAAAATAAACCCTAATGAAGAATAAATTAACAACAAATACTATAAAAAGGACGCCAATACTTACATAGATAAACAAACAAACAAAATAAATGCCAAAAGAAATCCTAAAAAACTAGGAGGATAGGACATGGACCCAACTTCTACTAATATTCCAACCATCATCTCTATTCAAATTATTGGGTCTTTTTTCAATTTCTAAGGTCTCCCTCAATTTATGATGATGGAAATGACTAACCCTAGCAACGACTTGGGCCTCCTTAATGCAGATGTGATGCTTAGATTTATCTGCATGCTCTACCAAAGCAGAGGATAGGGTCATACCATGCTTGTTGTCAGCGGCATGCTTAGGAATCCTTTGATTAATCGAGCAACTAGTCTCACCAATGTAGGGAGTCCCACAAGAGCATGGGATAATGTAAACACCCTTCATATTCTTGGGGTCCACTCGGTCTTTTACAGATCTAAGGGAGCTCTGGATGGTATTTAAAGGCCTAAAAGTTGAAGCCACCTTATGCTTCCTTAGGATCCTCGCAATCTTGCCAGTGGTCCCTTGGATAAAAGGAAGATGAACACCAGAAAATCAATCATTAGTATCTTTTTTAGCACTAGGACCTTTTTCAGCTCTGAGGAAAGCCTTAGTACATTGGTGTCTACTATACCAATTATTAAAGAAAACACTTAGGAGACGTGCTTTCTCTTCATTGAGATGGTTTTCATCAAAAACTCTTAAAGCTCTAGTCATTAAGGTGTTGAGAACACCAAGATTTTGAGCTAGGAAATGATGAGAATTAGCATGAAGATATTATTCTGTATGAGTTTTCTTACGAAAACCTGATGAGAAAAAGGGCCATCATCATTCCTTGAGAGTGTTAGGATATTCCGACACATAGGAAATAGTTAAGTACAACTTGGTCTAGTATAGAGTTAGGTATAGAGTTAGGTAAAGTGTGTTTCTTTACTGTTGTACATTTTGTAACTTACAATCCGACGGTCACGATATGTA
>APFE030236339.1:0-16395 GCA_000404065.3 Pinus taeda
GGCTCCCATTGATCTAAGTTTGATTTTCAGAAAGCAGCTTGGCACTATTCCCTATATGAAGGGATTCTTGATTGAAGATTGAGCTCTGGGAGCTCTTGGGGTACTTATCGAGCTACGAGCAACCATAGGGTGAGTGGTTCACCTTCTCCTAGTGGTGCGCTGTGTGTAGGGTGAGTGGTTCACCTTCCCCTATTGTTGATGACATATGCATAAGATGAGTGGTTCACCTTCTCCTATGGCATATGAGCCGGATGAGTGGTTCACCTTCTCTTGCAGATACCCCAGTGAGAGATGCATATAAGCATTTGTTGACATGTCAGTGGGATGTGGTTCATCCTTTCCCCACATGTAGGATGCTCATTCCCCATGATTATTGGTTGACATGTCGGTGGGATGTGGTTCATCCTTTCCCGACATATAGGATCCTTCCTATGATTAATTATTGTGCCTTGTGCTTGTAGGACGTGGTTCATCCTTTCCTTACTCTCAGTGATTTGCATATTTACGATGTGGTTCATCCTTTACCTACGTGTGGCTGTGAGCAGGATGTGATATATTCTGTCCCTTTGATTCAGTGTCATCCGACTCATGTAGTCCGGGGCACATGGGAAGTACCTCTCATTTGGCCAATGAGTTGGGAAAAGTGGTTAGGGACCATAGCTCTACCGATGGACGCATTGTGTACTGCCGTACTCCCTATGACTAGGATGCATGTGTTCTTCAACTTGATTTGGGATCAAGTCTGATTAAGGTTTTACCTGTAGACTGACTTTTGTCAGTGAAGAGTGGTAAGGTCTTGTGACTCACTCTCGATCAATTCTTCTTCATTATGACATCAGTGTTCAACAGAGCTGAGCATAGACGAGATTCAAAGATTATTCATGGTGACTGGATGGCATTATGATTAGTGACAGTGGTTGATGGTTTGACAGGTGGAATTCTCCCTAGTTGAGAGGGAGTGTTAAAATTGGCAACTAGGGCCAAATTCCACTTTGGTGTGCTCCTTTGAAGAAGATTATTGTGGCATTTAGTTCCTCTTTTCGTAAGGTCCGAAATCGACCTTAAGATCACCAAATCTGGATAAGGGAAAATATTTATTACTGAAAAGAAATTCTACAAGACATGACCTTATTAAGGCAGGAAAATTGAAAATTTGAAATTCAAATTTGCCTCCAAATGTGAAGTTCGACTTAACCTCCATAAGACTAATTGTTATATATAGGTGTCTTCCATTCTCGTTAGACACATCATTTTGGGCATCAAACTCATCTTCTGTGGGAGCCACAACACAAGGAGGATAGTGCTAAGGTTGCTTAGGGTTGGTCAGAGATCTGTTTGTGAGCTTTGATGGGTCCGATATGCAGCCGAGGTAGATCTAAGCATATCAGTGGAGGGTTTGAGCAAGGTAGCAAGCCTTGAAGTAATTTCAGGAGGTCCGTAGGTCTATTATGGGCTAGTTGGAGGAGCTGTTAAGCCTTATTCCCTCAACCAGACATGTTACAAGCAACCATGACAGGAAACATGAAGAGGTATGCTAGAGGCAGTGATTGGAAACCCTGTTGAAGGAATTTGAATGGGCTAATGAGGTTCGAGATCTTTTGTTGTTACATCATCACTGCCATATATATATCCGTCTTGGGTTCACTATCATCTGCTATGAAGGCCGCTCAAATTAAGCTAGGACCAAACTCTATTTGGAGACTTCCTTGTAGCTGCTCTATCTTCTATTGATCTCTAGTTAGGGCAGAATCTGGTTGCTATAGTTTGATCTATGGAAGACTTACCTGGGCTGCTCCTTGTCATTAATTGTATTTTCTCTCTCTCTTTCTCTGCTGAACATTTGAAGATTATAATAAGAAGATTTTATCAAGGGTTTCCCCATCTTGGGGATTAATATCAATGTTCTCTTGTCTTGGCTTGTCTTCTACATATGTTATTTAAGTTCGTTCTTCAATTACTGTCAATGAGATATAGTTTATATGATTGCTAATGAAGAAAATGGAATTAAACTTGAGATCTTATGAATTATTGAAGTAATTGATCAAAGCAAAGAACATGTTGCTCAAATTAACAATAACTCTTCACATGCTAATGGGGATGTCACTGTTGTGTTGATCCTCGATGGCTCTTGTGCCCAATACATCAATGGAAAAGTATCGTCTCCATACAATGCCTTGCCAGGCAGCATACCAATGTTGTCCAATATGAATGACTCTTACCAGAGCATGCTTATCGTCCTGCAACCCCATATACGGAGAATGTGCTAGGATATCTTCTGAAGTATGCTCATTCACTTGTCAAACCAACTGGCAACTAGTGCTGACCGTAACTCCATGAAGGAATGTGTGTGCTCTGTCACCGGGTCAACCATTCTGCCATAGTCATGTTGCACCTCTATGGAAAGCCCCACCTCGATCCCAATGCCAACCTGGGCTTTCAATATCCACTCCACTCATGTCAACTGAACCTGGATCCCAGATGGATGTACCCTTGTCTGAAATATACTTGTCTCCACATCCCATGGATGCATAATTAAAACCCTCTAGGGCATACCTCTCTACAAGTGTTTGTTTATCTTGGGTGCTCCTCGTGCTCAAATATCTCAAGAGATTCCTCTATCAAATCATGGATATCCCTAACATCCTCTTGTGTGATGGTTGCCATAGTTAACTGACTGTCTGCCATGGGGGATGAAGAATGTCCACAACTCAATCCCATACAAAGCTGCTCAACCTACAACTTTGATTCTTGAAGGGCCATTTGAGCGCTCTTCAAGGACTCCTTGGTAGTCTCAAGCTCATGGGTAAGCCTGTCAACTTCCTCGTCTTTCCTTTCTAGTGCATCATGGTATATCTCAACAAGCACGAGTAGGTTGTCTGTATTCGAAAGAAGGTGAAGGTATCTAGATTTCATCTCTACCAATGCCTCTTTGAGTGTTTGAAAATTTGTTAGTGAAGGCTCTCATCCTAAATTGTTACATATCACTGCATCTCTCCTACAATAATCTGCCACTAATGCTTGTGTATCATCATAATGCCTCATGGCTTCCATAATCTGGTCGACCCTTACCTTCAATTGGTTTTCCAAATTATGTGCACAAGCATATGAGCAACATATTCTTCATAAATAAATCATCTAGTTGGTATGAGTTCACACCACTGACTACTTGTGTGTTATCATCTTTGCACCCCTCTTGGGAATCATCATTAACTGTCGTAGCCTTATGACTTTGCTCAACAAATTTCGTTAAATTACGATAGGTATTCTGCATCATTATCTAATTCTCCTTCGTCCTTAACCCTTGTACCAACTTGCTGGAGTGAATCTGGGCTAGTTTCATCTTCAACGGGTATGAATTCTCCCAATTCATCTTGGGAGGGTTGATCATAATCGTCACTTCCAATCATTGTTTGTCCTGCACTCACAACATTATCACTAGGATTTTGTTAAGTTGTTGTTCTCTTTTTACCTTCATCATCTGCAGATCTGCAATTTATTTTTTCATTTGCCAACCTTGATGGTGCCCATGCTTCGAACTACTCTACCAATCTTGTGAAATTCTTGTTATATTCTTCAAAATTTTGAACAAGTCTTTCTTGTTGCAACTGACGCAGAGGCATTTTTCCCTTCCGATTATGGTCCTGAAGTTCTTCTTATTGATATCACCTTGATTTAGACTCATGGCTAGCCAAAATCATGCTCTAATAACACTGTAATATCCTGTATCTGAAATATGCTACCACAACTTGCAAAAATTTTAAATTTTCTCTTTTAGGAATTTTGACAAACACTTTGTGTGCAAGCTTTCTTCAAACACTTTGTATGCAAAAAAAATAAACACTTCCAACAAAAATACTTTAAAGCACAACTAGACCTTTATTAATTTGATGAAGAGATTTACACAGAGAATATTAATCTGAGAACTTGTAATACAACTCCAACAAATAACTCAATCAATGCGACACTTGTATTGTTAGCAACTCAACCATCCTATAATGATGAATTCATCCTCAACAGATAAGCTCAGCTCTGACGAATAATCTTGGCCCCAACAAATAAAATCTCCGACAAATAATCTCGGCCCTAACAAATAAAGATCTCTAGCAAATATTCTCAGTCCTAACAAATAAAGATCTCTGGTAAATAATCTCTACCCCAACAAATAAATATCTCCAACGAATACTCTTTTCCACAACAAATAAAGATCTTCGACAAATAATCTCAGCCCCAACAAATAAATTTGGCCTCGACAAATAAATTGGGCTTTGACAAATAAACTCAGCCCAACAAATAAACTTAGCCCAACAAATAAACTTAGCCCTACTAGATAAATTCATCCCCAACAAATAATTTAGGCTCCGACAAATAAAATCACCCCCAACAAATAAACTAGGCTCTGACTAATAAACTCGACCCAACAAATAAACTTGGCCCCAATAGATAAATTCGACCCCAACAAATACACTGGGCTCCAGCTAATAAACTCGGTCCAACAAACAAATTCGGCCCCAACAGATAAATTTGGCCTCTATAGAATATGAATTCGGCCCTCCAATCAACTCGACCTCAATCAATAACCTTCAGCTCCGGCAAATGTCTTCGACAACTATCCAATCTCCAACTTCGACAATAATAACCAATTCATCCCATTGAAGAAATGTCTCCCAAATAACTTGCAATTGAAGCACAAATGAAAAACCTGCGTGATTTTCCTGCATTGCCAACTAGGGTGGCAATGATGTCCAGCAAAATTGGATGATTATCAGTTAGGGTGGCAATGGATGTCCACTGAAACTAGTTTGAGAGTCTTGCCTGAAATCCTTGAGAGAAACTCCCTTGAGCTCCTAAACAAAACACCAAGAAGTAATCATGAATGAGAAATGACCTTCTTTCCTCTTTTACAAGATTTTGCTGGAACTTCTCCAATTTTCTAGAAATATCCTTTTATTATTTTGTTAATAAGCCACTTAGTGCATTTTCCTCCTATTTTCGAAGTAACTTTTGCCCTCTTTTATTTACCCCTTAGATAAAAACACATTTTCTCCTTTTATTTAATAAGTGACTTTTGATTACTAATTAAAGTCACTTCTATCTCTAGAAAATGCTTAAACAACCACCATGATCACACTGGTCCTGCAAAGCCCCTTTTCATCATTTTGTTTTGTATATCTTTTCATCGCGATTCCAATGAGCTATTACACTGACGTGTTTCTCTAAGTAATCAACCCAAAACAACACCTTAACCGTAATTAATTAAAATATGCTCGTTAATAACTCCGTTTTACAAAAATCGTTGAAGTGGAACAAAACCAAGATCAAACTATGTGGAACTGATCTTGATGATGAAAAATAGCAAGCGATCCCAGTCAACCCCCTTAAAACTCCTAAAAACCCTCTGAGCCCACCAATAATGTAATCTCGCTCTTGTGACTTGGCTGACATAAGCTCTGTAAATCCATCCTAATCTCACCACAAGGTAATCCAAAAATTGGGGATGTTACACCCTAGCTGGATTTTGGAACCACAGGGAGCCATTGAGGTGGAATTGTGGGCCAACCCTCAAATCATGTTTTTTAAATGCTTCTACATCACATTTGGCACTTCCTAACACTTGGACATGGCATTTGAAGGCCATTTTATGCACGACGTCAGCCCTAGAATCCTAGCGGCTCACACGTGTGGGTTTGTTTGAGCATTTATGATGATAGCTGGTGGGTTGGCTTGTAACCCAAGCATGCTTAGTGCTTAACCTTGTATCTAGGGGCTTTTAGGCTAATATTAGAATTTGTCCTCATATAAATAGAGATGAGGATCATGTCATTTTAATCATCATCACTTGGACTATTTTGACCTTCCGTAGGAGATTTTTGGCCTCTTGTATCTTTAGAGAGATGTGAGGTATGGAGTACTTTACATGTTGGAGCTACTTTCTTGTCTTTGGAGAAGTTATCTTGGATCAATGTTGGATTATTCATGCATTTCATCTTGTAAGTGTACGTTGTCATTGATGAATTCTTGATTTTATGTTTGATGTATGGAATTTAATGGTTATTTAGGGTTTTTCTATTGCACCATTGATTATTGAAGATTAATTGTAGAGAACCTAGATATCTTGATTGTATGCATTATTGATGTATGGAATGTGAATGGTAATCCCCTTGGTGAACTTTTGTTATAGCTCTCCCTAGTGTCTTTGATCCCTCACAAAGATAATAGCTAGGGTTTTGTGCTAAGGCATCAAAACATCCTTTATCCTTTGCATGATTTAGCTAATATTTAACATGCACAGACTCCATCCACCCAAAGACTAGGCACTGGCCTTGTCAATTTGGTGAGCAACCCTGATCTTATCCATAAATTGAATTTCGCTCTCATCTCTAAATTCGGCCCTCTTAAGGATAAATGGCTCAATTAGGGCTTGGAGAAAAATTGTCTAAGAGAGGAATTTTTGGGTTTAAAAGGATTCAACATCAAGGGTACATTTCGTTGCCTGAAAATCAACCTCCTTGGTGGCTAATCCATCCATTTATCACCTTGATATCTCTTGCCCTAACTATTTTGCCCTAGGAGAAACCCTAGTTTGGTTAAGCTTCAACTGAGGGCTTCTTGATGGTTTCATGTGCCTTTGGCTTACTAATATTCATTGTTGGAAACCTTTTCTTAGGCACCTTGATTGTAGGATATTCCATCTTGCTTGCTACTTCTCAAACCCTAGGTCTAGCATGCGCTAATTAGGCCTCTCTAAGGGATGCAAATTGCCTCTTTATCATTAGTTGGGCCTTGTACTAAGTAGAGCCATCCTTTGGAAACCTATTGTGTCACCTTAAGCCTCTAAGCCTATAATATCTCTTATAGGTGACTTATATACTGGGAAGCCTCCCATTGATGAAAGTCATAAAGAGTTGGTGGTAGTGGCTGTGGTGAATGGGACATCACCTCATTGTTGTCACCTGGTCTAGTGCTTGCCTTGTAGAGCACCTCTCTACAAGACCTGCTAGATTTTGAGGCAACAAATCCCATTAAGGAAAACTATTTCACATCCACTTGATGATCCTCCATCCCATGATTGAGATAATAGACATAACAACTCTAATGGAAATGTACTCGGTCATTGGAGCAAAAGTCTCCTCATAGTCCGCTCCCTCTTTCTAGGAGAACCCTCTTGTCACAAACCTAGCCTTGAATTTCTCATTGTTGCCATTTGCAACATGATTTATCTTGTAGAGCGACTTGGAACTCACAATTGATTTCCCCTTTAGTCCTTGAAATATGTCTGAAACATCATTCTTCATGATGGAAGTGTACTCTTCCACCATGGCATCCTGCCATACCTTCTAGTCTACTGCCTCTTGAAAACTGGATAGTTCGGAATCAATGATGTTGCTCATCAATGCCACATAGTTGGGAAACTTCTTTGGAGGCTTGTTGTCTCTGATTGTGCTCTTAAGAGCCTCAACATACTCTTGAGCATCCCTTGATGTCTATTTGAACTGTTGAGGCCTCCTGACAAAACTGGAAGAGGCTAATATCTCCTCCTCACCTGAATTGGAAACTTCTTGTGTCTTGGGTGACTCCATAACTTCTTGCTCCTCAAACTTACATCCTTGCTTACTATTGTTTTCCTTTGTGTTGGAATATAGATCTTGTAGGCCTTTGGAGTCTCATTGTAACCCACAAATAAGCCATTATTATTAGAGGGCTCCTACTTGCTCCTTTTCTCCACAGGTAAGTGAATATAAATTGGACAACCGAAGATGTGAAAATGGCTCACCTTTGGCTTCACACTGGTGAATGCCTCCTTTGGTGTCTTGTCCTCGAAGATCCTGTGCAAACAACTATCTAGGATGTAGACAATTGTGTTGCATGCCTCCGCCCAAAGAAACATGGGCAAGTCTTGGTCATGGATCATGGTCCTAGTAGTCTCTATGATGGATTGGATCTTTTGCTTTGCAACCCCATTTTGCTGTGGGCTGTATGAAATTGTTAATTGCCTTTTTATTCTTGCCTGCTTGCAAAAATCCTTGAAATTGCTTGGAGATATAATCACCCCCATTATTTGATCACAAAACCTTGATCTTCTTTCTTCTCTAGTTCTCAACAAGAGCTTTGAACTCTTGAAACCTACTAAAGACCTCATCTTTCATCTTGAAGAAATAAATCCACTTTTGTAATGGAAATCATCAATAAAGGAAACATAGTAAATACCTCCCAAAATTGATGCTACTGACATTAGTCCACAAATATCTGAATGAATCACGTTTAGAATCTCCTTAGACTTGTGCTTGCTACTTGGTAAAACAACCTTGACATGCTTGCCAAGTGCGCACTCTCTATATACTCCCTGTTGTTCAATGTTGAAATTTGGAAGTCTTCTGACTATCTCCCACAGAATAGGCAATGCTTTATAATGCAGGTGCCTCATCCTATTGTGGCATAACTTGTACTTGCTATTACTGCTATGAACCAGGGCTCAAGCATGCTCGCTGTATTGTTCGTATAAATTTCCTTCTCTAACCCCACTCACTTGTGCTGCTTCTGGGCTAGACTATTTTGTCTTGATAAAGACATTTTTCTTGAACTCTACTACAAAGCCCTTGTCTTCCATAACTGAGATTGAAAGAAAATTTGTCTTAGACCTGGAACAAATAACACATCATTAAAGTATAAAGTGTTACCTAATTCGAGTTGGAGGGAAATAGTACCATTGCCTGCTACAGATTACTTGACATCCTCACCAAGATCAATATGTACTCTTGGGTCCTGCTTTGTGAGATTGGAAAACAACTTTCGAGTTGATGTCATATGACGAGATGAGCCATTGTCCACATACTACACATTCCTTGGAACCGTGCTGGTAGAAAGGAATACCAATGAGAATTCTTTCCCAAACATGGCAACAAATTCGTTCAATTGAGTTTCTCCTAAGGCTACTGCCTACTTCTATTGTTGCTTCCCTTTGCCCTTCTTTTTTGGAAATTGTGATGCATTTTGTCCAAACTTATGACAAATAAGGCACTTGATTTTACTCAAGTCCTTTCTTAGCGATGAGTATGGCTCCTCACTTTGTCCCTTACTATTATTGGAACCTTTTCCTTTGCCCTTCTTTGTCTGACTGAACAAGGCCAAGTTTTTGCACCACCTTTCTTGCTAGTCTTTGACTCCATTCAAGTTTTCTCTTAGATACAATCATTCCACAATCTTTCAAAATTGGGATGTTTCTCATGAGCACAAACAACTTGGATAAATGGTCCCCATGAAACTAGAAATCCATTCAATGCCATGTTCACCAATTCATTGTCTTCCACCTTCCCTCTGACTGCTGTAGGTTGATCATGAATTCCTTTGATCTTCATTATGTAAACTGGTAATGGTGTCAAATATAGTCAACTCTACGGATTTGAGTTTGTTTCACAAGGTCATCTTCCTATTAATGTGCTCACTGTGGTAGAGACTTATTAGTACATTAAATATCTCCTTAGCAATGTTCTTCTTAGATATGTGAGGGATCGAGTGATCTTTAATGGTATCCATGATCATCCATATGACTTTTACCTCCTCCTTGTTGGGTTGCCAACTGTTGCATATCTGTCGGTGGTGTCACCACATCTTTCATGATGTCCCAAAGATCATTCTCTTCCAACAAGAGGGTAACCCTTACCTTCCAAGATTGAAAATTAGAGGCATCATCCAATCTGTCTTGGAACTTGAGGCTTGGTGATGCCATCTCTGATTTGTGTAGATTTTCTTTGAAATTCTGCAACTGCTTGAATAAACAAGCTGAAATTGACTTCGATTCACCAAGACACAAAATTTCTCTACTCTAAATAAGTAGTGGATAGAAACAGAAATAAAACCAAAGTCACACAACGACAGAATAATTTATCTAGGGAACCCAGCTGGGAAAACCCTCTCCTTGATGTAGATTTTATTGACAGAAATTGAGAAAATTAGATCTCTTTACATGGCAATTTGTTTCAATAGAAAACTCATTGTTCTCACTGGTTACACTAAGCTTGAAACTCCCTGTAAGAAAGCTTGAACCAATTCTTCTTTCCCTGCACAGTTTATCCCTATTTCCTAGCGCTGGAAATCTCTTATTTCCTAGTGCAAAATAGGCTCCTATTCTTTAGAAATTTACTCCTAAATCCTAGCGCAAACTTGCAAGGAATTCCCTCTCTCAAATTTCCGTGTAGGCTTCTTCTTAATACGCTCTCCTAGCAAGAAGCTCTCCTCACACAAAACCGTGCAAACAATAATGATACAATTGTACATTTCGTCCTCCTTTCAAACAATTCGATCATGCTATATCTGGCAAACCCAAACTTAGAACACGAGTTGAGTTTGACTTGTTAACTAAGTCAAATTGACTCTTCAACTCGTCCTTGCCTCAATTAGAACTTGAAGCTACCACTCGTATTCTTCTAAATTTGAAATTGCACTTGGAGAACAACAAAACTGAGCCTCCAACTTTGTGCATGAATAAACTACTACATGAACTCGTCATCTCACCACGAACTCGTACATGCTAAAGGACGGACTGTTCGTGGTCTTTCTTGACCAAGGCAGGAGTCAATAATACCTATCGCTACTATTTTCAACAATTTGCACACAAACTGCTACTATTCGATCTTTTAATCAGACTTGCTCTGATACCATGTAAATTTTCCAAACCCTAGGTGAATGTAGTTGTTAAAATTGGCAACTAGGGCCAAACTCCATGTGGGTCATCTTATTTATGGCAACTGATATTCTTCCTTGATTCCTCTCATCGAGAGGTGTAGGATTGATCTAATGATCATCTGATTCCGACAAGTATTTATGGAGATATGAATTTATTTGTATTTACTTGACAACTTGTCAAGGTCGGCCAATAGCGAAATGTGTGGCACACATGCCCAATATATCATATAAATACAAGTGAGGTTGAGTCATTATTCACTCATCTCATTTCTCCCACATCTCTTCTCTCCTTGGCTGATTGGGTTTACACACAAGGAAGAGAAACTCACATGTGGGAAGGACGAGGACGCAGAAGGGCAAGGAAGGAGGACGCAAAAGGGCAAGGAAGGAGGACACAAAAGCTGCAACAAGATGTTTTGGACAATATTGACTTTTTAGGAGTGCGATTTTGGTGTGGCAGCCTCTCCTAGGCAGGCCGCAATTTTTGGCATGCAAACCGAGGAAATCTGACCTCTGGTTTGACCAACGTTGACTGCCCTAGTTTGGGGCAGCAGGTTGACTTCAGTTGACTGTAGTTTGACTGTGTTTTGGGGCTGTTTATGGGCTTCTTCTTCTTGCTGTTGGGGGACTAGATGACCAGGAAATTGACCAAACATTTTTAAGGCCAATTTCAACTTGTTTGACCAGATTTGACTTTACAGGTTAGGGTTTGCTGCTGCTGTCATAAATTACAGATTTCTGAATTTGTACTATTTCTCTCTATTGAAATATTGAAGATTAAAGAAAAATTGATCAAAGGGTTTCCCCGCATTGGGGTTTGTCCCTGGCTAGCTGCCACATCTTGTGTCTCTTATCTTGGCTTGTTTTCTGTCAATCTATTAATGTTCTATCAACATTTTACTTTATGTTTATGTGATTGCTAAGCAATGGCTAATAAGAAGAAATCAAAGTAAACTGCACTAAGCATAGAACATACCATAAATTAACATGGTCTTAGAGCTGAGGTGATGACAAAGCCCAAGCAAGAGCAAGAGCACGAGCGATCATTGAAGGTTGTTGAAGCAATCTTAAAAGCTTCATGGGGCCCTCATCACACTTCCTTGCTGAAGAAAAGCTCTGTGAGAAGTCTGACTATCACGGATGGAACATGTCTCTCGATCTAACATTGGAAGAGTAGGAAGTGTTGGACCATGTGATACGCAGAATCGTTGAGCCTCCATCAAATGCATCTGTTGCTGTTAGGAACAAGTGGACCAGGGGAGAAGTCAAAGCAAGGAAGATCATCTGAGACTTTATCGACAAGCGCTTGGTGGCCTACATTTCCGAACTAACCACCTCCAAGGAAATCTACGATAGACTGGTAAACCTATATAAAGTTAGTGGTGCAAATCAAGTTTTGTTCCTTAGAAATAAGCTGAAGGAAATTAAAAAGGGCAAAGATGAGAGTATGCAAGCCTACTTCTTAAAGATCACCGAGATCAAGAATGATCTCCTATCGATTGGGGAAGTCGTTCTTGATAGGGAATTGACCATCACAACTCTCGGAGGGCTCCCATCTGAATGGTATATATTCAAAACCAATCTTCTCAACAATAATGTAATCCCAGGATTTGAGGAACTGATGGCGAGATGCATTCAAGAAGAAACAAGGATGGAAGAGCGGGAAATGCCTGCACTTAGAGGCAATCCTGCTACATTCTCCTCTCATGCTAAAAGGGGAAATAATTCCAGGGCAAGATCTAAGGGAAAGGGTGGACCAAAAGGTGGAAGGAAAGGTAGATGTTACATTTGCAACAAAATTGGCCACTATGCAAGGGAGTGCCCTGATAGAAAAGGCACATCTCATGACGATGATCAAAATCACTCTCAAGGAAATTCCAACAACAATAAAAGGAAGGGCAGGTTCAATGGCAAAGGAAAAAGGAATGACGGAAATCAGGGAAATGGTCAACCCTCCAAGAAGGCAAGAAACTCCAGGTATGAATCTAACGTTGTTAACAATAAGCAAGATGAATATTATCTATTAGCGACCCTCTCTACTACTGCTCCCCTGGACTCGCTGGGAAATTGGCTTATTGATAGTGGTGCCTCAAGGCACTTCACTGGTTACAAAAAAGCTCTCTCTAATCTGATAGAGAAGGAGAACAACCTGGAAATTGTTCTTGGGGACAACTCCAAATATCCTGTGAAAGGCATAGGGAATGCCTCTCTATAATTGAATCAGGGTAATACACTTCATTTGCAAGAAGTCCTATATGTACCTGATCTAAGAAAGAACCTGGTGTCCCTTTCGGCAATGGACGACAAAGGCTACAAGGTGGCCTTCATCAATGGCAAGGTACATGTATGGAAAAAGAATTTCAAAGATGCTTTCACTCTTGGGTTTAGGGTTGACTCTTTATATCATGTCGAAGGAAGTCCATTGGGTGTCATGACTTGTGACACATCTCTTCAGTCCGAACTATGGCACCGAAGGTTTGCCCACCTTCATTTAAAGCTCTACCTGATGTGAGACAAATGGTGACCGAGATGCTCGAGTTCAAATTAGAGCAAGAAGGTGTATGTCTTGGATGTGCCGAAGGAAAGCTTAAAAGGGGACCATTCCCCTCAAGCCATAGCAAGACCTCCGATATATTACAGTTGGTTCACTCCGACATATTTGATATGATGCCTGTGAATTCCTTGGGAGGATATTTATGTTACCTCACTTTTGTAGATGATTATTCTCGCAAGACTTGGATATACTTCTTGAAAAAGAAGGATGAAGTATTCTCCTGGTTTCGTCACTTCAAAGCCTTGATCGAGAATCAAACCGAAAAGAAGATCAAAATCTTAAGGACTGATAATGGGACTAAGTATGAATCGAATGAGTTCCATGACTTTTGCAAAGAGGTTGGCATTAAGAGGGAGACTACAACACCATATACTCCTGAGCAGAATGGTGTGGCGGAAAGGAAGAATCATATGATTGTGGAAGTTGTCCGTGCTATGCTCCATGATCAAAGGCTTCCGAAGTTTCTATGGGCCGAAGCTGCGAATACCACCATATATGTGCAAAACTGATGCCCTCATCAAGCATTGGGTTCCAAGACTCTCGAAGAAATGTTCACTGGTAAGAAACTTGATGTATCTCATTTTAGAATTTTTGGAAGTCTTGTATATTTTCATGTGCTGAAAGAGAAAAAGAATAAATTGGGTGCATCTGGAAAGAAAGGAATCTTCATGGGCTATATCGAAAATACTAAGGGCTATAGAATCTATGTGGCTGGTCAAAGGGATGTTGAGACTAGCCATGATGTCACTTTTGATGAAGATATGGCTCTTAGCAAAGTTGACAATCTTCTTATACTGAGGAAATTTGGAGAAGTTGTCGCCAGGAAACCAGAGGAAAAGGAAGATGAGACGATGCCTGATGTAGAAGAACCTATGGATCTTATTGATCCCCCTCCGCAAGAACCTTCTTCTTCTAGGAAGAGGCCTTCATGGCTCAGGGGGACACTTCATGATGCCAAAGGACACATTGCACCCAGAGGGAATTTCCATGAAAGTAAGAAGCTGGCTAGGTATCAGGGATACTTGACTATCATGAGCGTGATCATTCAAAATTAGCCTTCATTGTTCGTAGAAGCTGTCAAGCATCAAGTATGGAAGGATGCTATGATTGAGGAATATGAGTCCATCATGAAGAACGATGTCTTGGATGTGGTCCCTAGACCCTAGGACAAAGCAGTTGTCACTTCGAAATGGCTTTACAAGATAAAGCATGGAGCTGATGGAAGTGCTAAAAAATGTAAGGTTCGTTTTGTTGCTGGTGGCTTCTCTTAGAAGAAAGGTATAGACTATGATGAGATATTTGCACCTGTTGTCTGATATACCACCATCCGCTCGATCATAGCCCTTGCTGCTTCGCAAGGATGGAACCTACATCAAATGGATGTCAAGACCGCATTCTTGCATGGTTCGATCAAAGAGGAAGTCTATGTGGAACAACCTGAAGGATTTGAGATTCATGATCGGGAATCTCACGTGTGCAGGTTGAAGAAAGCCCTTTATGGGCTGAACCAAGCACCACGAGCGTGGTATGAGAGGATCGATAGCTACTTAATGAAGCTGGGATTTAATAGGAGTGAAGCTGACCCTAACCTTTACTTTAAGGTTGAAGATGACAAACCTCTCATACTGGTGCCGTACGTTGACTACCTCTTTCTGACAGGTCCAGAACTTCTCATTCACAAATGTAAGAGGGAGTTGGCTTTTGAGTTTGAGATGAAGGACCTGGGGCCGATGCACTATTTCCTAGGACTAGAAATCTGGCAGAAGCTAGGGGATATTTTCCTATCTCAAGGAAAATATGTGGTGAAGATATTGGAGAGATTCAGTATGGTGGACTGCAAGCCCGTGACTACCCAGATGGAGCTTGACTTCAAGAAGTTAAGCGGTTGTGCTGTCGGACCTGTTCTACAAAATTTTACTGAGTATCGTCAACTCATCGGAGCATTGATGTTCTTGGTGAACTCCCGTCCGGATATTTGTTTTGCAGTCAACATGTTGAGTCAACATATGGTTGAGCCTCACCACACACATTGGATTGGTACCAAGAATCTGTTGAGATACCTTCGTGGCACAATCACTCATGGGTTGAGATACACTGTTGGAGATGTGAGACTACATGGATATACCGATGCTGATTGGGCAGGCAATGTGGTGGATTGAAAGAGCACTTCCAGGTGCTGTTTCTCTTTGGGATCTGCCTCAATATCCTGGATGAGTAGGAAGCAAAAGTCGGTGGCTTTGAGCACCACTGAGGCAGAGTACATTGCTGCGAGTATGGCCTCTTGTGAGGTGGTCTGGTTGCAGAAGCTCTTCAGTGAGCTGTTTGGATTTACATTGGATACTACGATAATCGTGTGTGACAACCAGAGCGGGATTCGTTTATCAGAGAATCCCGTATTTCATGATCGCTCCACGCATATTGATATCAGGTACCACTATATCCGGGATATGGTGTAGAGGGGATCAATAAGGCTCCAACATATCGGTATAGATGAGCAGGTCACCGAAATTTTGACGAAGCCCATGGGAAAGGTCAAATTCTTGACTTTTCGAGAATGACTTAGTGTCGTTGAGAGACCCTCTTAGAAGGGTTGTGTATGATGCATACATTGAGCTCTGGGAGCTTCAGGGGGCTTGGGGTACTTCTTGGAGTGACATGCGACCATAGCACAACTCACCCTCCCCTAGCAGTGCACTATGTACAGGGGGAAAGGTTCAACCTTCCCCTGTGATACACCATGGTGACTTAGGGACAGGATGATTAGTTCTCCTGTCGAGGCATCCTACCCATGCAGAGTGGGACTCATGGGAAGTACATCTCATCTGATCAATGAGCAGGGAAATGGGGTTAGGGACCATAGTAGTACTATCGATGGATGCATCGTTGTATCTACCGTACTCCCTATGCTAGGATGACCTCCATTGATCTAGGATCAGTGAGAGTGGTATGACCAATGTTGCACGAAGCGGAAGCGCGGAGCGCGGAAGCGTCATTTTCCAAAAATCTAGGAGGCGAAGCGTCCGCGGAAGCGTCTGCTATATATATATTTTTTTATATTTTTTTGCATTTATACTTAAAACAAACATCCCAAATACCAAATTAACTGTAGAAGACATGAAAACATGCATATTTTTGCATAAATCAAGATAGATATGGCATCC
>APFE030236344.1:0-82974 GCA_000404065.3 Pinus taeda
ACCAGACATTGCACATGCAGTGGGAGTATTGAGTAGGTTTATGTCAAAACCAGGAAAGGAGCATTGGACAACAGTGAAGCGGGTTTTCAGGTATTTGTGTGGCACTAGTGATTATGGTTTGTGCTACCAAGGAAGACTAGGATTAGACAAAATGTTGGATATTCGTGGCTTTGTTGATGCAGACTGGGCAGGAGATTTGGATCAAAGAAGATCTACAAGTGGGTATGTATTTAACCTATTTGGAGGTGTAGTCAGTTGGATGAGTAAGAAACAATCTGTAGTGGCACTATCAACTACAGAGGCAAAATACATGGCAGCCACTCATGCAAGCAAGGAAGTAGTTTGGTTGCATAGATTGTGTTCAAGTATGGGGTTAGTACAGGGAGCTATAAGGATAGACTGTGACAGCCAAAGTGCAATTTTCTTGGCAAAGAACCCTGCTTATCATTCAAAGACAAAGCATATTGATGTTCAGTATCACATTGTGAGGGATATGACAGAAGACAAAAAGGTGTTGCTGGTAAAGGTGGACACTTTGAAGAATACTGCAGATGCATTGGAAAAATCTATGAGCTCTGAGAAGTTCTCTTGGTGTAGAGAAACAATGGGCGTTTCAGGGCTGGAAAAATGACTAAGCTCTCCTGTGGCCCCCTATGGAAAGAAAACAACAAGTGGGAGATTGTTGGGCGGACCCACCTATGGTTTTGTGCATGATTTTTGCACATGTTTTTTAGACGCGATGGTTTTCGGTCCATGGTATTGGATCAATGGTTTTTTGGTCCATGATATTGGACATGATGGTTTTTCGGTCCATGGTATTGGATGCTTCAGCATGTATAAATATGTATCGTAACATTGAAAGGAAAATAATGAAAAATCAAGCTGGTAGTCTCGGTTTTGAGATCCAGTGGGAAATCTCTGTGTATATGTGTTTTATGTGTTATGCTCTCACATTTTTATTTTTCCCGTGGTTTAGAATTCGTATGCAGGTAATTTCTGTACGGGGTTAAAACCTACACTTTTCCACCAACAGGATTTTTACTACCATAATCTTGTGATCGCATCGCAATCCTGACATGAGACATCATCATAATCGGTTCTTCTAAGGAATTTGAGGAAGAATCGATCATCTTACTATCTTGGCTAGGAAAGAGATCCTTCAAGACAGCAGGTGTTTGAGAACCTTTGATGATTTTCGAAACCTCAACTCGATGTGGGCAGTCTCTTGGAAATTGCTTCTCGTCACAAATGAGACAAGGATAGCGAGGTTTACATTTCTCGTCAGTAGATTCATTTTTATCTAATTTCTCTTTTGAGTTTTCTTTATTTTTCTTCTTCCCCTTCTTTTTACCAACGGATTTTGATTTGGCCGTAGATGATTCTACGACATGGATATCGGCAGGAATTTCCACGGAAGAGTCTCCTGTTGGGGAATCTGGTAAAGTTATAATAGGAGAAGAATTATTCAAAGATTTCTTCTTGCTTTTGGTACTAACTGAACCAATCATACCATTAGCGGCATGAGACCCTGAAAGAGCTGCAATTATTTGATTGTGTTTCGGAAGGTCGGGGATTTTTTCATGTAAAGTACCTGACTGCATATAAACGAGGTCAAGGTATTGAGCCTGAGAAATTACTTTCTCCTTAGTAACAATTCCTACCTTAGCTACATCTTCAGTGATTTTAGGTAATAATGATTTAACAAACCATTTTGCTAAAATTTGATTCGGAATAAAAACTTTCACTAAACATCATCTATGTCGCCATTCATGAATATTATCTGAAATATATGTCGACGTTGACCATTTTAATGAAAATTATAATTCCGTGCCATTGTCGTATCTGACAGGCAACTGAAAATGAGTTAATAAAGAAGTGGCTAACTGACTAAAATTATAAAAAGAGCCTCGTGGTAACTCAATGTACCATTTGACAGCAAGATCAATCAGAGTGCGTTAAAAAAGATGTAAACGAATTGAATCATCAATAATGGAATTAGATGCACACCACAGATGATAAGTCATCACATGATTTGACTGATCTTCTCCTGACTCATCGTCGAACTTTGGGATATCACTGGGCAACTTATTAGGCATTGGTGACCAATACGGAAGATAGTTAATTAGATCATTCGTAAGGCATGACAAATCAGGTAAATCCAAAGTTGCAATAAAAGGTAACTGATGGTTAGGATCTCGAAAACCTTGGGCCACAAGAGCAGCCCCAGGAGGAGGATATCCAAGATAACTTGGAATTGGATTTGCATTGGAAATAATATATCCTCCCTGAAAACCAGGATTAACTGGACCAAACTGGGGTTGTTGAGGTTGCTGATAAGTGTATCTAGGGTATGGTTGATATTGATTAACTGGGTTTTGCACAGTAGGACCAAATTGGTACTATCCCTAGTACGATTGATAAGTGAATTGCAGTTGACTTGTGACAACCGTACTTGGGTCAGGTTGTCCTACATGCATCTGAACTGAAGTCTGAACTGTAGGTCCTAACTGTGGTAAAGAGGCTTGAGGACTTGATGCAAGAACAGTAGAAACTGGAGTTGCCGATACTCCAGAAGTAGGTGTGGTAGATTGAACAGAAGTTGTAGTAGTTGCAGCAGTAGTTTGAGGTGGAGTTCGAGGTGAACTAGGCCCGGACTGATGAACTACACTAGGTACAAAAATTTGAACAGTAGGCTGGATAGGTTGCTGGGTTGGACCAGAAACCAAAGGTTGTCCAGGCTGGCTCGATGATTGCACATTAGGTTGTGAAGTCTGTTGAGATGGATCCCACACCATGTTCATTCTGGGGTATGGACCCATAAAAGGTTGAGCTAATAATTGAGAGGCACATTTCTAGTTCCTTGTACAAATGGTTGACCAGAAGGTGGTTGGAAACCTTGAGTTGGGTAATGACCTTGAGGTTGATAACCTTGAGGAACATACTGAAACTAGGGTTGACCTTGAGGTATATATTGATACTGGGGTTGACCTTGAGGTATGTACTGATTCTGGGGTTGACCTTGAGGTATGTATTGTCCTGACGGTATATACTATCCTTGAGGTTGCTCCCCAGGCAGTAAATGACTACCTTGAGGTTGCCCCCCAGGCAGTAACTGACTACCTTGGGGTTTGTCCCCAAGCGGTAACTGACTACCTTGGGGTTGCCCCCCAGGCGGTAGCTGACTACCTTGAGGTTGCAGATTTGGAATAGTAACAGACATCATAAGAATTTCTTCTACCCTTGATGCTTGAGTTCCATTATTACAAGTTGATATCTCATGTTTAATTGGTCAAGGAGACGCTCCTAAAAAAGTACTAGTGAGTGACTGATACCCCGAAGGAACAGAAGGACCGCCATATAGAAATGTTTTCGGTGTTTGGGAAAACATAGATGATTGTCTCGACATATTCAAAGGAGGATAATAACCTCTGGGCGTAGGATGAAAAGGAATTCGAGGTGGTGAAAAAATAAGACTCGGATTTTCTAAAAAGTTTGTCAATGATACGTACCAAGTGTCACTCCTAAAAGGATTGTAGGAAATTGATTCACGCTCCCTAAGTTCTAAAGTCGGTTGATTTTCAAGGAGAATTATATTTTGTCCGGACTAACAAGTTCTTCAATAGAAATGAGTCTAGAAGGAAGATTTTGGGTAATGATACTTCCTACCCTAGGTGAACCAGGACCACTAGAAGTTTGAGAAGAAAATCCTGAGGATGCAGTAGGAGCAGGTTCAGTTTCACGCTCAGAAATTTCAGGTTCTTCAACTAATTCACTAGTAGGAGAAAAACTACCAGTAACTTTAGAAAGTGAAATTGGCTCAGAAATATACTCCATTGTTTGTACTTGATAACCAGGATGAACAATTAAGGAAGACTCTCTGACTTCTAGTGAACCAACTCTACTGTCACTAGGTGATACAAGAGCTCATAGCCCTTAAAGCTAGCTTGGTGTGTACTCGGGAGGTTGCCCCCGAAGTCTACGGGATTGTCACGGTAATTCAACCAGGATTAAATATTTAATTACTCACATGCAAACAAAGAAAATTTCAATAAAACCACCTAAAGTCTCTAAAGAACCAAACAATTGAATCACATGCCTAAAAAATCGAAGAGTTCAAACCACACACAAACAGTAACTTTCCATACCAAAAACACTAGTTGGTGATGTAATCCAATGTTGTAGAATTTAATACAGAAAGGGCGGTTGGAATAGTTACCCCGACAACTTGCTTAATGAAATAGACAGGAAAAATTTCTTCACAAAACCATCTCGAGTGAAGAGAACCCCCTAGAGATTCCAAGTGAGTCTAGTCAACGTCTGCTCCAGGTACAGTGAGACCCGTCCTTCATCGTCACCTTAGGAAATAATCTTAAGTTTATGGATACTAAGGTTACCAACAAGAACAAATACAACTGGGGGAACAGTCTATGATCTGATCTACGTGCAAGGGCAGAGTAACAAATATCAATCCCCTTGAAGGTTCCTCAACATGATCAATCTGAGGTTTACCAACAAGTGACCCCAGGCTCCTCGACAATGGTTAATCTGAGATTTATCGTTTATAATACACGCAAATCATCTATCTTTCCCAATGAGACAGACTTGATTGTCTTAAAGGTTCGGACATGATCTCATGATTGACTTCTTTAAGAGGAGCTTCCCAGATTATATCAATTACAATTGGATTTATTTCCTACCGCAATATATAGCTACTTGTTTGTTTTAACTATCTTGAAGAGTTAATTACTCTCTACTCCAAGATACTAGCCTAAGCTATATTGGTGATAAGAGCCCTAGAAATAAAAAAGATTGCTAGATCAATTTTAATTAAGCGTTAATTTTATAGGTTGTTTCTTAAGTCAATAGTTATGGAAGTGAAACTTTGGTGGTGTGAAGACTTGACTCCAAAAACACTAAAAATGCACCTAATAATGATAAACAATTCGTTTTTCTTCAATGATTTTCTAGCTAAAAGAAAGAGTTTGAGAATGCAATTCTTTGAAAAACAAATCTTTCTTCCAATGCATCAATGAAAAGAAAATCTTTTTGTCTTTTTCAACAAGAAATCAAAATGAGACTACTAATTATGCCCACAAAAAATCCTTTTTCTTTTTCAACACTCAAAAACTCCAAAAAAAGATTCTTTCAAAAGAGATTCTAGAATTTCTAGCAAACACTCAAAAGTACAAAAACTAATCTTGAGATCTAAAAACTTTTAAAAACATAATCGAAATAAATGTTTCAAACCTTTTTGAGGACGTTTTACTTAGTTATTTAGTAAACTAAGAATTAATTCGTTCAGAATAACAAATAAATCAAAAAACATCTAGCTATGTTTTCATTTATAAAAATGAAATTCAAAACTTATAACCAAGTTCATTCAAAGATTTGCAAAGAGAAAAAAAAAACCTATTTCTCACCAAGGGCGGATGTCATGAACCAATCAGACTCATCAAGAAGGAAAAATACACTAGGGTCATCTAAGGTCTCTTACTCTTCTAATCTTTGAGTCACTACAGGGACCGAGTGAAAACCAATCTAGGCATGCAAAACTTTTAGAAAATCCTCTAAAACAAAAATACCAATGGAACTTACTCACAACAGATTTTTGGAAGAACACATGTAGGTCTAGGTAGACACTAAAATTCATAAATGAAAGCTAAACCTAACTGGGAGAAAACATTTTAGTTTTTTTTTAAATTTCACAGGGTCTGCAGGCTTCCAGAAGAACTAGATGCAGTACCGCTCTGTGCACTAAAGGAACAATGCGGAGATGCCCAAATTGTCTCTAAAAAGAAAGTGCAGTCCTTGAAAATTTTGAAAAAAGAAAAAATAACCCAGATCCTAAAACCTACCCAATCCCACACACATCAAGCAAAAACCTGAAACAAGAACAAGTTTCTCAAGTCAAAGACAAAGGAAAACCAAAATACAAATTTAGATCCCCAGCAGAGTCACCAATTTGTTGGCTGGATAAATCGATCTTGTGGACAAGGCCGATCTCCCTAGTATCAAAAGATATCTAGCAACAAGCAAGACAAGCAAATCTATCTTTCTCTAAACATTTTACGATTCATTAATAAATACTATAGAGGTGTTTAGACCCTACCTTAAGTCCAACGTTAGTTTGTAGCAGCCATCCTTCAACCATCCGAAAGAATTTCCTTTCAAGAACCTACAATCACAAACAAGCACACATCAAATAACACCTGCATAGCTAATATAATAAATCATGTTCATTGTGGTGATCAAGGAATCCATAAAATAAACCATAAAACACAGCTTATTGAGAAAAATAAACTTATTTATATTAACTTTGAAATAGAAGAACCTTACAACCTTTGGTTCCTTGATGTTGTACAAGCTCTTCCCAAGGTCTAAAATAGGAATCTCCTTTAGTTTGACAAGCCTCACACTCTTCCAAATTATATCAAAGAGGTATGTAATCTCTCCTCACAAAAGCTCAATTAGGAAGACTAAGTTCCACTATCATTTCACCTCAAAAATATTCAGCTTTCAACCCCCTAAGTAACCAACCCAATGCTTCATTTTATAGTGCAAAGGAAGGAAGTTACAGGTCCACGTATGAATGGATAGAGTCCTTCTTCAAAGGGATAATCTCCTCACATCAAGGGGTTAGCTCCTTAGGGTATGGGATGCATGAACCTTACAAGAGAGAACTTGCCACCTCAAGTATCCTTCCAAAAGCTTCCAGAAATGACTCAAAGTGAGTTTTTAAGAATATACTTGCGCCTTTTTAACTTTTATAGGGGTCCGCACCCATAAAAAAGAGACAAAGCGGTCAGGTGCGTAGGGAACATGACCATTAGGTGTGAGACCATAGGAAATGCTAAGAGAAAGTGCGGAACCAGAGTTTTAGAGACTTTTGAGGGATTTCTCTTATTTTCGAGGCTTGATATGAAGAATTGAGGCTCAAGACTTGCAAAGGAGGAAATTATGAGTGTTGATGGACTCACACAAATTACAGAAAGTCAAAGTGATAATTTTTGTGCAACAAGGACCACCCCCGCACCCCGCCCCCCCTCAAACAAATCATAAGAATTAAACATTTGGAGGAAGACCATTTAACAACCACCCATAAAAGTTTAATTCTAATAAATTTAATCTTTTTGTTGGGGGGCAAGTGTGGGGGGGGGGTTGGGTGCGGGGGTCCAAAAAATGCTCCAAAATTTACATTGTTGTGACTTTTAAGGGTGTTTTATGGATTATAAGTTACGGGTTAGGGGTTAAGGGGTTAGTGACTTAGGTTTTAAGGGGTCAATGAGTTAATGGGTTATGAGCTAGGGTTAAGGGATTATGGATTTGTGGTTAAGGGGATAAGGAATTTAGTGGTTATGGGTTAAGGGCTTATGGGTTGTGATAATAAGTCTCCTAATCCCCTTATTATAACTACTGGGGGTTCCATCCCTATAGAACTATTGGGGGTTCCCCTTATTAGAAACCAGGTAAAGGCCCACTTGCTTGATGACCTTATGCTAAATGAATAAGAAAAAATGGGTATCATTCTATCCCTTAGCAAAATGAAAGACTAATCCCCTGGTAGGAGGAGAACTCATGTATCAAGAAAAAAGGGACATGAGAACAAAGTGCATGTTGTGGGTAGGTGGTGTTAGACAAGTGTAGGGATGCGTGGATATTTGATTCCCTTAAACCAATGATTCACATAGAAAAAAGTTGAGTCAATGGAGAGGCTAAGTTAACCCCACTAGTACATATGTGTTCTAGTTTTGTCCCTTGGCCAAATCTAGATGGTCCTGGGCAAAGTATTTATGTTGCCAGTGACCCTTGTTGATATTAGATGGAATGCAATCTTGTTAGGAAAACATCTTCCTTAGGCCACAAAGTTTCATTCTTCATATATTATTGATCATGTTAAAGTGTTTTTTTTTTTGTGAAAGAAATGCAATGAAATCTTATCGATAGTATCAAACATTGCAAATTATTCCTATGTGCCATGGACCTCATAATCGAAAATGTATCATCATATATTTTGTTATATATCTTGGTACTTTCTAAATGGAAAAATTGGAGGAATTGGATTGTAGGGCCCATTTTAGTGTCAGGTTCCACTTTATTTATTTGGGGTCTTATATATTTTATTGGGAGCCCATTCATCTTGCATAGATCCATCCCTTTGATGTTACTCTAAACACTGGAAACTTTCCAACTATGTGAAAATCACCTCAAATGAAGTTCATATGTGAAAGTTACGTATCTCGCAAATTGGCCTACCTTATTGATCACCATGTCACTCAGTGGATGCCATGTCATACCCTATTACTCACACATGTGGGGGTGTTATAAAATAGAAACACTAATGGAGGATTGAAGCATGAAAAAACCTGAACCTTGATGTTGGATGACTATAGGTTGTGTTATACTAGGTTACTAGGAAAGGAAGGGGCTCCATTCTTTTGGCTTTATTATTATTCCATAGTTGAGGATGACATCAAAGAATGGAATATCGAGCATAACATAGGAGGAAGAAGAATTTCAAAGTAAAATTTCATGCCACAATGTCCATGCCCACTCCATAGTGGGTGCCCTTTCTTTGTACTTATATTTCATAATTGAAAAAGAGAGACTAGAGCATATGCGTCACCTTTTAGCTAGGATTTCTCTCGTATTAGGTTTCCCAAGTCATGTATTCTATTCATTTGTGTGGATGGTTTGTTTATTTGCCTGTTTCCTCCATTTTGATTCAAAAATATCCATAATTTGGAGTGATACACTAGTAATATTTAATCTATGATCTAAGATAATAAACTACATAATAAAATATTTTAAAACATTGTAAGGACTAGCATGAAAAACTACTCCAATAGGATATCCACAACAATTTAAATATCAATGAAATCGTTATTAGTGATTGTCAATCATTGGATTGACAAAATCATAATAAGACCTAGAGTTTCCTACCTATGAGCGCTCTCTAGTGAAAACCTTTTATATTGTGTAATGTGGTGTGTGGATGTTCTTATGTTTGGCTAGACATTGTGCTAAGTGTCAAGGAGTGCTAGGGACTGCCAAAGCATGCCAAGAAATGAAGGGGATGCTAACACAAGCTACATAGTTCCAAGCGATTATTAGGCGTGCCAGATGTTATGGCATGTCAAGATGTAAAATTTGTTTCTTAGTTGTTTAATTTTACAACCACGGTTGGATGTGAGACTTGTCTTCATAACTTGTTAAGTTAGATAAGTTGAAATTATACATTATTAGCCTAAGATTCATAGCTTTATTCAAGAGTCAAAGGCTTTATTTTTAAGCTTATACCTCCTTCATCATCCTTCACTGACCATTCTCCATCATTCCCCTCATCAAAATCATTTTATTTCCTTATTTTTATCAAAAACCCTAGACAACTGCTATGCTTTTACCCTAGGTCTATGTTTTGACCTTCCCCCCTCATTTTTCTCTCTATTTTTGAGAAATTCCACTTCTACTATTTTCCTAACACCCATACCTATCCCCCATATTTTTCCCATAAATCTTCCTACCTCCCTTCCCTCTCATTCCCTTCCCCTAAGTTGTTTCTCTTTTGCACTGTGCTTTTACCTAGTCACCATGTTCTTGTCATATCCCTTAAACATCACACCCATTTTCCATGAACTTGTTACAGGAGATGAATGCGGATGAACTGAAAACACCCACTCAATTTCAACTCAAAATGATGCATGGTTTTTGAGAAATGAGCCATCATCATCTACATCCATTTTTGTATTTGTCTCGAGATTGGTGAATCTAATTGGGCTAAAATTGTTTTTGGAGGTTAATTATCATGATATTAACTTTCTTTAAAAATTTCAGCCCATTTCGATTTACCGTTTGGGAGATATGCCCAAAATACGATTGCTACAGAAGAGTTGTCGCGCTTTTGACTCTATTTTTATCATCCTTTTAAAAAGATATTTATGACCAAATGGAGATGAATTTTGGAAAACTGAAGGAGGTTTTTGTTAACCATTGAACCAATCATAATAAAATTCTTCAGTGTTTTCACAGGTGTTATGGTTAAAGATATATGAGTTTGTCTTACTTGCTACTCTTTTCGCTGCGCTTCTGGATAGTTAGTTTTGGAATCAAGTTTGAAGAGGGTAAAATGATGTTTTTGAATGGTTTAAAGGCTCCAGGGTGTAGTGGACATCTCCAATTTTCTACATAGGTCTTTAGCAACACTCAAAACCTCATTTAAGTCATCAAAATTTCAAGTCAATTATTTGTTGTGCTTCTGCCAGGATTTGTTGTGTTTTTGTGTGACCAACTTCAAGCTTGGATTCTGAACAAATGGGAAACTATTTTTGAAATAGGGAGGAGGTTTTTGTTCCTAACATACCAAAAACCAAAATCCTCTCCCATTTTTTACACAGTATTTACTGTCTTGGAGTTCATCTAGCACTTTGAGACCCATGTTTCACAATTTTGCTAGGCCATAATTGCTAACAGGGTTCTAGAACTTTTTGAAATTTGACTTGGTGGACCTCCAACTTGGCATGGTTGACCTCAAATATATTTGGATAATGTAGTTTGAGGATTTTTATATAATATCCCATCATTATCTCTTTAGTTATCACATTTTTCATTAGTCAGACCCCAAACCCTAGATAGTAGGATATGGGCAAATTTTGTAATTTTTTTATCCATGCAAGCTAGGGAGTGTGAGGGGAAAGTGCCTGAGAAGCACAAGGGGGAACTCATTTCAAATGCATGGAAATGAATTTTCAGTGAGTTCCAGGCATTATAACGAGGGAGTGAAAAGGTATACTAACCAGTGCCAAGGCATCACAAGGGAGAACTAGGTCAAAATACTTGGAAATGAACAAATAAGAGTGTAGTGTGCCAAGGAGAGTCAACAAATTCCAGGTGTCCCAAGGATGAAGTTTGCTAGGATAAGTTCAAAATAGGACTTGAAGGAGGCAAGCCTATGGTTGTGATAAGGTGTGTACAAAGTAGTTTCAGACAAAGGGAGAATTTGGGTTGGGCACAACATTGTTTTGTCAATTACTTGGTTGGGTTCCCAAGTCACAAAAACGTAAGGCTGTCTATGAGGGCATGATAGCTAGGGAGTTCCAAGGTGTTCCAGGGAATGCTAGGAACCAATAACACATGCTAGATAGTTCCAAAGCATTTTAGGAATGCTAAGACATGCCAAGTGCTAAGGCATGCCAATAAGTTCCAGGCGCTAAAGGTGTGGCACCAACACATGTTAGGGAGTGTTAGGGCCAAGTTCCAGGGAAACACAAGGGAGAAATAGTTTCAAATGCATGGAAATTAATGAATAAGAGTGTGACATAGAGTGTTAGCTAGTGAGTACGAGGTGTGCTAAGTGTGTTACACAACATTTTGTCACTTTCTGTGCTCTCCCCATTCCTTGATCTTGGAGGACTTCTACAGTGAACCCCACATGCTTTGCCTTCATGGAGAAACTCCCATTACGTCCCTCTTCATGAGCAGATCATTTCCCTTTTGCACCATTTCCCCTTAAACTTCTATTTTTCCCAATTTACAAGACCGGTACTAATGTCCTTTTTCTCCCCCGTGTCGATGTGCTGAGATTAGCACTATTCCCCACACCGATCTGTGTGACTAACCTTTGTTCCAGTCGCACTGGTCTTGTTATGGAAAGTTTTTTAAATTAGAGCTAAAGCTTCCATCTCTAGAAGCTCTGTAAGGGAAGTCTGGTAAATGGTTTGGCCGGATGGAGTCGAGGATGACATTTTGGTCTCCTTTCCCCTATAATGATGGAACTACCTCAAGGGGATAAGTCCTTCTCCAATGAGAAGAGGATCCATCTCCCATCCATCTTTCCTATATAAAATCCTTTCTTCCCAAGCACAAGCTAGTTAGAGTGTTGGCCGAGTGTGAGTATACTATTTTGATTTGACAAGCATGTTATCACTAGTTGTAGCCATCTAGTTCTGTGAGGGAGAAGTGTGTTTGGTTTGGAGTGAAGCCTAAAGGGAAGAGTCTTTAAACTATTGTTGTTTGAATTCATCATGAAGTGCTAGCAAAAGTGTGTGGGAACCTGGTTTTTTCAGAGGAAGATTGTGACACCAAGAATAATGTTTGTAATCTCTCTTTGATATTAATATATGCAACTATTGATTGATTTCCTTGATCCAAATTGGATCCTAAAACACTCTCTAAGTTTTCATGAACTCTGTAAAATTCATGCCAAAGTTTCAAGGTCTTACAAAGAACGAGCTTATGAGAAATATCCTTGAAACAATTGTAATTTGTGAACAACAAGGAGTAACGAGGACCCTCAGTCAAGTGCATAGACCGCTGGCCCATGGTAATGTGCGCTATCACGAATTGGAAAAACGGAAGGTCTTTTTGAGAAACGGGGGTGGTTTTTGATATGCGATTAGTGACAAGTCGCTAATCGCATATTACCAGGCAAACCCCTCAGAGAAGGAAAAGCCTCGAGTGACCCAGAACAAAAAAGTTATAGAACATAATGGATATCGCGTCGATTCTATCAGAGGCAGGGTCCCACAAAACCGGCAGGATATCAGAAGGGCTTCGAGGTGGTAAGTGATTTCAACCAAGCCCGCCTGATGCCACAGAGCAAGTGACACATGTCCGGTGGAAGAGAGATAAAATCACTCACTTTAGACGAGTAAATGTCGCATTACTTACCCACCTGATATGAATGATGATCGTAGGATCTGCAACCAGAAATAGGGGATTTGAAGTCTGACGTGGACGATGCATTGGTAGAAGATCGTGTTCACGGGCATTCTTAGAGTTAATGGTAAAAATAGTCATTCGAAAATGTCCAAGAGAACTAACACTTAGTTCGTTATGAAACAAGTGGCCACCTTCCTGTGAGGCGTTATACAGTGATGATGACACATAATAGAGGAATTCAAACGGACAGAGATAGGGGAACCAGAAACGAATAGTCAAAAAGAAGATTGGCTTTAAAGCCATGAGCTGACAAAGAAAGAATGGGGGCAGTTAGCAAGTAAGCTAGAAGCAAAAAGCTGAGAGTAGAGAAAAAAAAGAAGAAATCGAGCTAACTTGCAGAGGAAAAAGGAAGTATCGAGACAGAGATAGAGAGAGCAAAGAGTTTGTGTACTCCAGAGAAGGCTTGAGAGGTTCAAGTGAACTCCTGTGTAATTACCTGTCATGTATTGAGTCTTAGATTGGACTCATACCATCGTGACCCATGGGAGGTCGAGAATCAGTAACGAGAGTCTGTGTACTCTAAAGACTTGGAGAATCCAAGTACAGTATTGTTGATAGCTATCTGTTGAATGAGGCTCAAATTAAGCTCACTGTTGTGAAAAATTTACTTTTAAAAACATAATACAGAGGCCACCACTAAAGGCTAGACCGGCAGACGTAGCTTAGGAGTGTTGGGTGAACTCCTTATTAAAATTGTTATGTTTACATTTTTGCCTATTATGTTTTCTCTAACAGCTTCAGTGCCTGTGTATTTCACAATCTTATCAATCCGTTGCATAAAATAACATAGGAACATCCATGCACATGAGTCTGTAATACCTTAGTTGTTTTCTTAGATCAATTCTAGATCATTCCTACATGTCTTGTAATATTACATATTCATGTCTTGATGCTTCTTGAATCATTAAGTAGGTTGAATTGCAATTTGTCTATTATTATGTTTGTGTGTTGTTGTTGTTTACTTGTTTCAAGAGTTTGAATAAGGAAGTGAGAGATTGCTGGAGCAAGCAAGTGAGGACATCATCAAGCTAGATAAGCAACCAAGAGATAGGCCCTCTTGATTGATTCTAACCTAAGGAAATCTTCCATAGAATGTATCTGTTGTGGCTAGAGCCATTATCGGGCTAGAGAAGTTCATTCATGTCCGCACTTATAATTTTACTTCACCACAAATTGGCAACTACACTAGGGAGATCCCATCTTTTTGTTTGTTTTGGATTTCATGATTTTGTGAGAACTTTGCTAGTTTCACATTTTCCCTTTTGTTTTGTTGCTTTTCTCCTACTTACTGGCTTAAGTCTAAAATCCATAGTGGAAAATCTGGTTCCTATTTCGATTTTTTTTCTTAGTTTCCTCGAACAGTGCATTTAATTGGCTGACAGTCACGCCGATTAGCGTGAATTGTAGATGAATAGTCACGTTGACCCGCCTATGGCGCTTGTTGTCAGTTAGGCAATCGCGCCTACTCCTCTAAGTGAAGATTAGGGCTAGACCCCAATATTGGCTAGTGTGTTTTACTCTTGTGTTTTTGACCCTATGAGCCTTTTGACTGTTTTTCTCCCTCATTAGAAAACTACTTTTCATTTGGTTTTGCTTGCTTGTAGGCTTGTCATCTTGTTGTTTGATTGATCGAGTCATTGAGTGGCTAGCAACACTAGGACATATAGCTAGTTGTCCATTTAACACCTTGTGGAATCATCGAGTCTAGTTGTGGGTGTGTTTGCTCCTTGCATTTGTTTTTGGACCCTCTTACGACTTTGACCTCTTTTTGCATAAGTTTGAAAAAGTTTTGTTTACTAGTTTAAACGTCTTTTTACGGCATAGATTACATTGTCAGTCTTGTGTTTTGGCAAGTGAGTGCTTCGTCGATATGAATAAACTTCTCTTTTCATGTTTTAATCTACTTGAAGAGCCCATAGTCTCATTGTTTTATGAGAAAATATGAAATTCTAACCTATTGCTTCATTATGATTCGCATCTCTTAGAAACTAGAATTGCATCAGCATTTGAAAAGGAAGAGAATTTTTTTCATTTCGAAAGGACTAATATAAGTTCCTGTTAAGAAATTAGGAATTGGAATGCATTTTTTATTAGTTTATTTTTCAAAAAGTGAAGTAGTGAAAAATCATTTCATTTTCAGTTGCTTGATTGTTTGCATTTGATTGAGTAGTTTCTACCCTCTCTAGTGTAGGCATTTCATCGAATTGAAAGGGTCTTGTCCCATTTAGTTGCATTTTAGGATTTTCGAGTAGCATCGATAAGACCTCAAACTGAAACTTAAATCAAGATCAACTCTAAAATGAATTCAATTTACCTAAGGCACATTTGACATTAACAATCACATCTAGAAGGTCTAGGCTAGAGACGTGTTCCAGCGTCCGTAAACTTAGCAGTTGTCGGTAGCTTCAGAATTATATAGCGCTAACATGGATTTGTGCTCCCCATACCATTGTGTATATAACAGGAGACCCACTAGGCTACAATCCTTTTATCCTTAGGAAGCCGAGTCGGGCGCCTTGCGAACATGATACACCGAACACAGCATTTGGGGAGATTGCCTGCTCATACTTCTTGGTTCACCAAGAGGTATTTTGCAGTTCACGGTTGCCTGGTAATCCTATTTACCTAGATCATCCAGAGTAGTCATTTGATATTTTTGACTCATTAAACTTAAAATATCATCTGAGCACTTGTCCTTTCAAGCTCGTTTCCAATCTAAAGTGATAGTGTCATCTTTGTTTCTTTCTCGACTCTTTAAAAATGAAAGAACGTCAGCCTTTTATGTGTGTTAAATAATTGATTGCCCACAATCCAAAACATCCTACTAGACTTTTGACAAAATCGTGAGTTCCCTTAGAAGGACGTTTTAAATCCTTGAAGTTATTTGTTTTGTCAGCTAAGACAAGGTCATCGTGGTTGAATCATCTGGTTCACCCAATTCCTCTTCCTCTCCTCTATCTGAAAGATTGTACAAGGAGCCACTTCCTGAGTTATCAGAGCCATTTGAGGACCAAAATGTTGAACTTGCAATTGTTTTGAGTGTTCAACCATTATCATCTCGTCCTCCACCTACTTTCGATTCATGGTCATCTACTAATCTTGACCCAGAATCTCTAGATAATTGCGTTCCAACTCTAGAGAATTCACCAACCACTAACATTTAGCTTGGACTGGTTATCTGTCCTCTTAAACCTTTGTTTGACACTATTGAGATATCACCACAATGCCCTTATAGTCTGTATGATCAACCGGGTGTTCCTTTGGAACTATCCCCTAGTACACGTTCAGTTGTCCATCGTCGTTTGTTTCCAGACATGGAACCCGAGGGTGATGCTCCAATCACTTCTCCGGATGAGTCTGAAGTCTCAAATCCACACATTATTGAGGGTGAAGAATTACAGTTGCAGTTCCCTCCTAAGGGTTTCCCTTATTCAAAAGGTATTCTCGCCAGCTTTCCACTCGGCTATGTGTCTTTAGGGCACTTAGTTTCGGGCACACCGAGTGCCTCATCACTCTACCATAACTCTATTTAGGCATCAGGCGTCAGACCTATGTCAGGTTCATTCATCATGAACACAACCTTCCAATGAGTTGTTACTTCAGTCCCGATGCAAACCACCGTCACAAACACTCTTGTACCATCAATCCTAGTTATGCATCAATCGTAACTGACAGTTTCAAAGATTGTCTCTTTCGGTTCCTTTGTCCCATTAGTCAGTGGCCAGATTGTGCCACCACCTGGGGGGTAGAATCTGAATGTCTCTATGGTGTTAGGTGCCACTAATGTAAGCGGCTCACAAGCTCTCATGCTTGGTATAAACCAACCCTCTTCTAGTATTATTTACAACCATGCTAACCCTATTAGATCAAGCAATGTCTAGTACCAACAGGTTCAGAATCCTGGTGGTCTGTCTGGATCAAACAATGTTCAGTATCAACATCCTTATGGGGCTCAGGTCCAAAACCAAAATCCTTACATTCCATTCAGTTCTCAAGGATTGGTATTCAACCTTACACCATCCCATCTGGGTAGTACATCCAGCCTGACTATGGCTAGATTCAATTTAGTAATTTCCTGGGCACTGTTCAAGTACCCTTGCAACATCAAGGACATCTTTTGCAACAACCAAGGCAACCTTTGTTACCGCAAGGGAAACATTTGTTGCAGCAAGGGATTTCTACGCAATAGCTAGGGTAGATTATCCTGCAACGAGGTCACTTACAACGATCGCAAGGTCATTCCTTCCAATAGTTGCAACAAACCGCGCAGCAGTAGATGCAATATGCTCTGCATACCTCTCAACCCATACCCTCACAGGGCCAACCTCTACAAACCAAGGGAAAAATTTTGCAACTGCAAGGTCAGCAAAACTAACCTGGGCAATAGCAACCCTTTTATACCCATCAACAAGGGAAACTCTTGCAGGAAAGGTTCAAGGAAAAGTCCTGCAGCAGCAGGTGCAAAATCCTCTTGTTCAAGGTCAACAAGTTCAAAATCCTGTCGGTCAAGGGCACCAGGTACAAAACCCCTACGTCCAAGGGCAACAAGCATATCAACCTTATGCCTAAGGACTGCAATTCCAAAACCCTCTTTTTCAGGGATAGCAGGCCCAACAACCCTATGTTCTAGGACAACAGGTCCCATACCCATATGTCCAAGGTCAACAGGCTCAGTAGCCTTTTAACCCATACATTTCCTACCAGCAACTGGTGCATGGACAGTTTCAAGGTATTCCTAGTCCAAATCCTCCCTTTGGTCAAGGTAATACACAATGGGGACAACCTCATATGCCATATGGCCAAAATCCCCCACTGTGGGGTCAAAATCCTTACTAGCAGGGACGGGCTCCTCCTTATGAGCCCACCTATCGACCTCCCATGCCTTTTAACACTCAATTACCTTTCTTGGCTACAATTGAGTTGCTGGATGTATCACGTCTCATGAATGATCTGATTCTTCATTCACCATACTGGCCTTCGATGCCGTCCAAGATACCAAGTGATTGCCCCAAGTTCGATGGGAAAGCTAAGGAAGATCCTCAAGCCCATGTGATGACATATCACCTCTGGTGCTCGTCGAACTCATACATGGATGATTCCATATGTCTTTGTCTTTTCCAACGAACCCTTATGGGTTCCGCAACAAAATGGTACATCGAGCTACCTTGAAGTACTTTTCATGACTTCAATTCATTAGCCATGGCCTTTCTCAGCATTTTTAGCTATCGGTTTGTTATGAAATGGGCACCTATCTACTCACATCGCTCAAGCAAGACATTGTGATGCACATCTCTAATCATATCCATGAATGTAGACGTAGACATCGACTAATCAAGTTCGAAATAGCTTATCAGTTTCTCACCGAATGGTTTACCAAATTGTTTGTAGCCCCAATTTCTCATGATATATTCATGGGTGGATACGTCACTGAAGAGCAAGCCAAAACTCGTGCCCAGTACTTGGACCTGGTCTACTCTCAGTCTGGCACCTTATACGAAATATTACCCAATGCTCTGCGGCCATCATTTGATCCCGCGACATCGAAGTCACCGGTTGTCCCTCCTGTTGATGGAGTTATTGGTTTAGTATCCTAGGCCCCTATCAAAACTTCTCCCAAACAGAAGTCGGTCTCAAATAATGCTCCCAACAGTTCATCTCAAAACCCCCCAGGCCCTGGTAAAACCTCAGAGGTCCACGCTATCTAGTCTACTGCAATGGAAAAATCCTCGAAATGAAAAAAGAAACGCAAAGGAAAGGCTAAAGCTGATGCCCCGAAATAGGGTCCTCCCAAATTGTTTTCCAGCGAATCATCTCAATGGAAACCTAAGTATCACTGCCTCATTTGTGAGGAGGATCATTATACTAAGGATTGTCCACGACGATTCGAAGTTAGTCGGTTGCTCAAGGGGACTCTTTTTGTCTTGAAAGAGCCTTTTCTGTCTCAGTAGACTCAAATGGTAGACCAACCCTGATCTGCTTCCTTTGGATCTCAAGTGTTCATGATAAGCACACCCATTAATGTGGCTACCCAATCGAAGGATTATCAAACTCCAGCTCCCACAGTAAGGAAAGAAAAAGAAGTTCCACCTTCTTCTTCTACCCCGTATTCTAGCCCTCTGCAAATTGAGCGCCCTAACCCTGATTTTGCTCCATGACCACCCTCTCGAGGTGTGTTAAGGAAATCCTCATACAATCCCAATGCTCAAGCTGCTCAGCATTACAATATTGTTCAAGATTTGGCTCAAGCGTCGTCAACCATGTCAGCTCTCGAGGTACTCCAAAGCTGCGCATCACAACAGAAATCTTTGCTATTAGCTATTGGGGGCATCAATCTCACCAATTCTAATTTGATCTGTTTTGATCTAGAGTACCATGTTTTGAGACTTCCTCATCAAATTGCCTTTCTTATTCAAGTAATCATTAATGAAAAGACCATCCATCACACTGTCATCGATGAAGGTGCTTCTACCTACATCATGTCAATTGTGTGCTAGAAGGTTATTGGTTCCCCTACACTGAACCAGTCTCCGAACACGTTGGAAGGTTTCGATGGGCGCGATTCGTGACCCTTCGATGTTTTACCCAACCTTGCCATCACCCTCGAAGGAAAAACAGTGTAAGTCAAAGTAGAGATTGTTGATGCCAATCTCAATTATAATATAATACTAGGCCAAAGTTGGACTCATGCCATGCATTCTGTGGCCTCCTCTTTGTTTCATGTGATCCATTTTCCCCATTGAGGGAGGATTGTCACTGTTGATTAGTTGTCTTTCTTTGCCTCTTCCTGATCTGGTGGCAACGTTCCATATGTCAAGCACTCTAGTGCTCCCTTTGAGAGTTTAGGGGCAGGTCTCTTCAAAGATTCTACCTTAATGAGGATTTTTCCACTCCAACCTCCTCATTTTACCTCTGTCAACACTATCTTGGTCAAATCTGATCCCTGGGTCATACTAGCACTAGATCTAGTTGATGTTTGGGGCAACGTCATGCCGCTTAGTCCCATTGAAGTCAACTACGTGGAAATTGTTTTGGCTGTGAACTCTACATCCTTTTATTCTCATATCTTGAAGACCTCTCTCGATATGTATTCTCAGTCCCCCTGGCTTGACACTTTGGAATCATCTGATCCCTTAGCTGAGGCCTTCCTTGCTGATGAAGGTATCATGGAAATCATGTCTCTCGAGGAAACACCATGGATCAATACCCACCATCGCTCCTCATTCCTACCTTGCCCAGTGGTCATGTCTACCTCTTTTGAAGAGTCCTCTTCTCCATTTCCACCATTAACTGTTACTCATGAAGTATGGTCAGAAGGAATTTGGGTAATATTATCCAAACGATGTTGATTGACATTTCTATCAAACCTGGTGTCGTTGAACACGTTCATATCGGTGTATCTTGTTCTCTAGGTGAGATCATGACATATACTCACCTTTTTCAGGAATTTCGTGATGTGATTGCATGGTATTATGAAGAAATGCCTACCATTGATCCCAACATCGTGGTGCATGAAATACCAACATATCCGGATGCAAAACCTGTCCGCCAATGGCTTCGTCCGGTGCACCCTAGAAAGGCCACTTCTATTAAGTGCGAAGTCGAGAATCTTCTCAAAGCTGGATTCATTTATCCCATTCCCCTTATAGATTGGGTGTCCAACATTATCCTGGTGAATAAAAAACAAGGCACGATCCGCATTTGTGGATTATTGAGATCTTAATCGTTCCTATCCTAAAGACAACTATCCTACTCCCTTCATTGATCAAATCATTGACGAACGTGTCGGGAGTGAGACATTTTCCTTTATGGATGGTTTTTTTGGTAACAACCAGATAAATATTGCACCGTCTGACCAAGAGAAGACAACCTTTATCTACCCATGGGGTACGTTCGCATACAAGAAGCTACCTTTCGGCCTAAAAAATGTTGGGGCCACATTTCAGTGGGAAATGTCCTATGCGTTTCATGAAATTCACAACATTATCTAGCCTTACTTGGATGACCTTCTTGCCCATTCTCGTAAGTGACAAGATCACCCAAACCACCTTCGGTAGATTTTTCTACGCTGCAAGCACTACAACATTCGAGTACATCCACACAATTTTTTTTTCTGCGTAGAATCAGGACAACTCCTCGGCTTCATTGCTTGTAAGGACGAGATTCACTTGGATCTACTAAAAGTCGAGGCCATTGTAAAATTACCACCTCCATCTTCACTGCACCAACTCTAGAGCCTCTAGGGAAAGGCCAACTTTCTTCGTTGTTTTATACCCAACTACATCGGGCTAGCTACAGGATTTACCCAGTTACTCAAACAAGGAATACCCTTTGCATGGGATGAGATAGCCCAAAAATATTTTGATGATCTTAAGGCTGTCCCATAAATGCTCCTCTATTGCATCCATCAGATTATTATCAAGATTACTTCCTTTACCTAGTCGCAGCCCCTAGCACCATAGATATGGTGTTGGTTCAAGATGAGCACGAAGGTGCTAAACACATCAACTGCTACCTGAGTCGGAATCTCCTCGACACTAAAACGAGTTATGCACATAGAGAAGTTGGCTTTGGCCGCCATCTAGGTAGTTCAATGTTTTTGGCATTATATTCTCTTACAAACGACTACAGTGATTTCTGAATGCAACCCTATGACCTATATCCTAACTCTTCAGTTCCTGGGGGGGAAAGTATTCTAAATGGATCATTATCCTGCAAGAATTCGATTTGGTCACTACGGCCAAGTCTAATAAGTCACTTGTTTTCGCAGAATTGATCTATTCCCTTCCCTCCAAAGCTCTCCCTACTAGTGCAGATGAACAACTCCCGGATGAGACCCTTTTTTTTATTAGCACCCTTGATCCATTGTATGGTGATATCATCATGTATCTCCAAACCTCCACGATTCGGTCCACGTTGACCAAAAATGATCGTAGAAGGATTCGACATCATTCTCAACCCTACCTCATTATTGGTGATACTTTATACCGTGTCGATGTCGATTATGTTCTTCACCAATGCCTCACGACTGAGGAAGCTGAAAGAGTTCTCAATAATTTCCACTCTGGGGCATGTGGTGGTCATATGTCCAGTTATGCTACAACTCAAAAAATCCTTCGCGCTGGTTATTTCTAGCCGTACATCTTCAAAGACTACATTCTGGCTATCCACAAGTGTCACGAATGCCAAATCCACCAACGCAAGATGTGTGCCCCACCCACTCACCTACACCCCATCATTTCTGTTGGTCACTTTTCCAAATGGCGCATCAAATATATGACACGTAACCCTCGTTCGGCCACGGGGCATGGCTACATTATCGTTGTTATGGATTACCTCACCAAATGGGCCAAAGAGATTCCTACATATTCAGCAGATGGTAAGACGATAGCTCAATTCCTTTTTAACCATGTTATTTCTAGGTTTGGCGTACCCCAAGCCATGGTCACAGATCATGGTTCCCATTTCAGAGATTACATGATGGCAGAACTGACATCTGCATTGGATTTGTGCCATGATGGCTTGACCCCATATTACCCTCAGGCCAATGGCCAAGTTGAAGCCGTGAACAAAGTTTTGGTCACCATGCTTCAACGTACTACTAGGACACACAAGTCAAATTGTCATCTCATGCTTTTTTCAGCTCTGTGGGCCTACCAAACTTCAACAAAAGATGCCATTGGTTTCACACCATTCTAGATGGTCTATGGTCTGGAAGCAACATTGCCAATCAAATGTGAGATTCCTTCACTTAAGTTAGTTGCTAAACTCCTCCCTTAAACATCACGTCAAGAGGAACACCTCTTATATTTGAAACAACTGGACGAGACGTGTCGTCTTGTTGCCTTGGTCATCGAAGCACAAACGAAACGGGTCAAATCCCATTTTGACCAATCGATCTCCCCTCACACTTTCTCTAAGGGTGATTTGGTCTTGTTATATGACCAAGCTAATGATAAGCTGGGGGTAGGCAAGTTCAAACCTATGTGGCATAGAACCTATATTGTAAAACATGTTTCTCAGAAAGGAGCCTATGAACTTATTGATTATGAAGGAAATCCTCTCGATAAGCCCCAAAACAGGATTTACCTCAAAAAGTACTATGCTTAGGTCATCTTGCATGGTTACTTATGTGCATTAGTGCGTGATTCATTTCTATACAGTGTGGTTTTGTGTGGAAGTTTTCAAACAACTTTCCTCTTTACTATGCTTTTCGTGCTTTGCAGATGTCTATAGTTCCTCACGTCGGTTTCACTGATGGTGCTTTCCAAAGTACAAAGAAACCTATCATCCACAAAATGGGCTATCTACAACCCTAATAGTGAGTTTATTGACCTTCAAGGTATCTACCTAGGTCATACAACCAACAACATTGCTGAATACAGTGCGATCATCGAACTATTATCAGAAGCCATCGCTCTAGGCATTAGAGAATTGGTTGTCAACCTGGATTCACAGCTTGTCATCCTTCAACTCAACCGGCAATATTCCATCAGGAACCCTCAAATATTATGAATGTATCTCTGTATCCATCTATTGGAAAGACATTTTTATTATATTACATATCATCATATTCCTAGATGCATGAATACATTCACAGATGCATTAGCTAATTACTTGTTGGATAGACATTTGCAAAACATATAAAAGATAAGACAAACCATTTGTACCATAATAGACAGGAAAATATAAGATACATACATATGTGAGAATGTTTGATACATTAAAACCCCAAAAAACAATATGTATGTCAACAATAACATCGGTGGCTCGCAGGCCTCGTACATCCGTGGCATGCAGGCCTAAAAAACTATGTAAGTACTAGACCTAGGAACTACTCTTCATGGTGGTCATGATAGCACAAGACAGATCATACTACGCAACTCAGTAATCAGCAGATCCGATATGAGACTCCCACTATGTGCCTCGGGTACCACTGAGGCATGTTTCCTATCCGAGAATACTCAAGGATACCATGAGTCAACCCCTCAAGCTTCCTCGCAATCTCCTCCTTATTATCGCTCCCTTCCTGATAATCGCGATAGCATCAATAGGATGAGGATAGCGTCTGGCTATCGGGGACATCCCAGCTGGCCACTCTGGTCCAACATCTGCATACACAAGAAAATTTTTATAAGCATGCATATACAAAAAATAATTAAAAAACATCAAAATCAAAATTTGGTTTCGTTTTTTACCTTCTTCCTCGAAGTCCTCCCCATCTAGCAAGGGCATATATGGGTCTCCATGTAAGTTAGTGCCCCTGTATGGCCATTCCTCCATGACGATTTTATGTCGTCGTAGCCACGAAAATAATGTTGGTGGGTAAGACATCCGCTGACCCCTAATGATCCTGGGCATCAAACGACTCCAGCAGGCCATCTGCGGATCGCGTGGTGCAGGAGGATCAACCTCAGTCAATTAATACTGGAACAGTGGCACTCATTCCAGGAAAAATGTCACAAGTACTAATCTGAAACCAAATTGCCTCATATTTCCCACCTTCGCCTTGGACAACTGGCACTTGATATTCATCTCCATGGCCTCTTCCTAGTTGAAGATCGTAGGAGCTGTGTCGTCTATAGCATAAAGGAACTTCAACTTATTTGTCTAATGTTCTGCCTGGAACACCACCACTCTATTGATGGTCAATAGAAGCACCCTCAGTGTCAAATCTCATACACTGGAAATCTCAATCTTCTCGCTTTTGGATTTCAAGGCCTGAGGACAATGCGCGGCAAGCAGGGAAGATGTGCTTGCCCCGACTGGACGCGACCCATACAAATTCATTGGCTCACCTCTGCGAGACAACCCAGTGATGAAGTAAATGTCTAAAGTTGTCAACTCTAGCTCCTGGTCCCTAGTGACAAAAATCTCACGATTTATGTCCCAAAGGCTTATAAAATACCGAAGCAATTCGGGTTGGGCCCGCATCCCTGATGTAAGGAAAAATTTGAGGAGCCCGCAAGCCCTCAAAGCTTCCAGGTAATTTGGATCATTCATTGCTTATGTGTCACATCTTTGTGTTCTCTTTCCTTCCAATCCACCATTTTCGGCGATTTATCTCCTGCAAAAGCCATTTATTTGAGTCAATCGTCAATTTTGGTGCATAAAAATAAAATTTTAACAGTCAGTTCTTTAGCAAACTTGTTTTTTCCCTATCCATGGTGTCGATGCGCCTATTTTAGAAAAATTCACATCAGTCGGCATGAATGGCCATGCAAATAACCCTTGACCGGCGTGATCCCGTGCTTGGAAATCGCGCCAACCGAGAGCGAAATTTTTTCTGAAAAACCTCGCTAAAAAAAAAATCATTGAAATTATAAATAAATAGCATGAAAATGAAGCTCAGGACTTCAGTTGTTACCTAGATCTAACGGCTTGTCGATTGGCCTCCCAGATCTCCTGCAATCCACTCCGGAAAAATTAGGGCAAAAGTGGGTAAAAGTTTTCACTGCAAAGGTAAAATGGTAAATGGTAAAAATATATTTTCTTTTCTCCTATTTATTCATTTTTTCGTGAAAATATCAGTTTTTGTAAATATTTTTCACATATATTTCCTCTAGGAATCGATAATAGGCTTTGCTTTGCTTGTGCAGCGACAAGTGATGGACGTTTGACGATGGCAATGAGTTATATTTCAGCTCTTTTCTTGACTTATTAAACTCAAATGAAAATATCCCTGAGTATTTTTTCCTTTTTGACTTGTTAAAGAGAATAAAGATGTGGGGTCCACTTTCAGCTCTTTTCTGACCCTTTAAAAGCCAAAAGATGGTCGAGCCCTTGTCGTTTCAAACTCATTAATGGATGCGAGGTGTCATGTGCCTAGTATAAGTTTACCCCTTTTTTGGGCTGGGAGGCACTATTTACGAAAAAGGTACTCCTTGACTGAAATGGTCAAGTTGTTCTCTCAAGTATCATTTTCTACCTTTTCGCACTTGAGAGACACAAATGTATGAAAAGCGACAATGTGGAGTTTTCTTTTACATGTCTTTTTCAAACTCTCTAAACATGAAAAAGATACCAAGTTACACCTTTGTCGAACTTGTTAAACTATTAAACAACATTGGATTCATCACCATGATGAACACGAGCTTATCCTTCCTAGGGCTCCTTAAACTTACTAGGTCGGATTCATCCAAAGGATGAACTTATAGTACAAGCACATGTTCTCCCCTTCAAGCTTGCGATAAAAAATAATTGGGGTACTCGCCAGAAATGGTGGGGGGGGGAATTTGGAAATCTATCGAGTCGTGTCGATAGCTCACCCTTGAACATGACACTCTTTCCTTCGTTTCGAGTTGGGACATCCTCCTTTACAACGTTAACCTTCCCGGGTTTGGGCCGTTTATTTTTGGCCTTCCATCTGATCTCCACTATGTTACCATGACCATCGATCCTATGGATCCAAAAGCTTCCAAACTTCAGTTGTGTCGTTGATATGTTCAAGAGTTATCCTTATGTAGTTACACTTACCTCTGTTTCTCTGTATCATCCAAAATCATTTTGCATCCTCTCATCTTGCGTTGATTATGTGGGATTCATTATGGCCCTCCTTCGATAAGGTCACTTTCCGTCGACATCAATTCATTATCTGAGAAGTTGACCGAGAGACTCCCTTCTAGTACCTTAGAGCTTGCATGCCTTAATGGCAAGTTCTTCGTACTCGACGACAAGTTCACATCATTGGCTTTTGATCGAATGATTTTGTGGATGTTTGACTTCAGTTCCTGTATTCACATTCTGTGAATTGTGCTGATAGTACCTTGAGGTCCATTGTCATTATTGGTGGTTTCTCTCGTGCTTGTTAATAGTTTACATCATTGACTGGTAACTCAAGTGACTTTCTAGCATGTTCGATGTCAACACATCTATTCGCATGTTAGAATCTATACTTTGATTGGGTTGTGTTGGGGCGTATGACCCTGGACTCAGATTACAAAAAGTCCAAGTTATGAAGTGGTGTGACATGGTTATGATGATATGCATGTCTCTTTCATATGGCTAGTTGCAACCAAACCATGAGTTATCATATGTGATCCTTCTCATTATTGGATGGTTGCAACCATACCTTGGTTTCATTATGATCCTCTTTGATGGATGATTGTGCCCATACCTAAATCTGTTTACATGATCATTCTCTGGATGGATGTTTCCATGCCATGATTCATGTATCTTTTGACAAAGATATCAGTTTATGTATATGTATATGTACTTGCTTGCAGGTTTTCTAACAGCTAACCAGTTCCCCGCACTAATTTATAAAGCATTTCATCCCTCACTCCGGCTTGGCCTTCACACTTTAGGGGGCATTTGTTACACAACATTTTGTCACTATCCCTGTACTCCCCATTCCTTGATCTTGGAGGACCTCTATAGTGAACACGCATGATTTTCCTTCATGGAGAAACTCCCATTATGTCCCTCTTCATGAGCAGATCATTTCCCTTTTACACCATTTCCCCTTAAACTTATGTTTTGCCTAATTTACAAGACCGTCACTAATGTCCTTTGTCTCCCCCATGCCGATGTGCAAAGATTAGCACTATTCCCCATCCCGATCAGTGTGATTGAGTTGTGTTTCAGTCGCGTCGGTCCTGTTACTAAAAGTTTTTTAAATTAGAGCTAAAGCTTCCATCTCTAGAAGCTCTGTAATGGAAGTCTGCTAAATGGTTTGGCCATATGGGGTCGAGGATGACAGTTTGGGCTCCTTTCCCCTATAATGATGGAACTAATTGAAGGGGATAAGTCCTTCTCCCATGAGAAGAGAATCCATCTCCCATCCAACTTTCCTATATAAACCTCCCTTCTTCCCAAGAAAAAGCTAGTTAGAGTGTTGGCTGAGTGTGAGTATACTATTTTGATTTGACAAGCAATCTATTACTAGTTGTAGCCACCTAGTTGTGTGAGGGAGAAGTGTGTTTGGTTTGGAGTGAAGCCTAAAGATAAGAGTCTTTAAACTATTGTTGTTTTAATTCATCATGAAATGCTAGCAGAAGTGTGTGGGAACCTGGTTTTTTCAGAGGAAGACTGCGATGTCAAGACGAATGGTTGTACTCTCTTTTATATTAATATATACAATTATCGATTTATTTCCAACATGTCTTGTAATATTACATATTCATGTCTTGATGCTTCTTAACTCATTAAGTAGGTTTAATTTCAATTTGTCTATTATTATGTTTGTGTGTTGTTGTTGTTTACTTGTTTCAGGAGTTTGAAGAAGGAAGCGAGAGATTGTTGGAGCGAGAAAGTGAGGACATCATCAAGCTGGATAAGGGACCAAGAGGTAGGCCCTCTTGATTGATTCTAACCTAAGGAAATCTTCCATAGAATGTATTTGTTGTGGCTAGACCCATTATCAGGCTAAAGGAATTTTTTCGTGTCCGCACTTATAATTTTACTTCACCAAAAAGTGTCAGGGAGTGCTAGGGAGTTCCAAAGCATGCCAAGAAATGTAGGGGATGCTAACATGTGCTACATAGTGCCAAGGGATTATTAGGCGTGCCAAATATTATGGCATGTCAAGATGTAAAATTTGTTGCTTAGTTTCTTAATTTTACAACCATGGTTGGATGTGAGCCTTGTCTTCGTAACTTGTTAAGTTGGATAAGTTGAAATTATACATAAGTAGCCTAAGATGAGTTATAGGAAGTTCTTAGTTGAACAAGACATAGTCTAGTTGTAGTAATTGTAACTTGGTCAAGCTCTTGTTATAGTTGAGGTAGGATTTTGTTGGGTTCCCATGTTGCAAAAAATGTAAGGGTAGTTGTTAGGGCATGATAGCTAAGGAGTGCCACGACATGCTAAGGAATGAAAATGTGTGCTAACACATGCCATGTAGTTTTTTGGTCTGATGGTTTGATTTAATTTTATGGTGTTACTTTTATTGTCCACTTTTCATAGCACTACTTTTCCTAGTTTGGAACATTACAATCAGGGAGTTCCAGGTGTGATAAGGAGGGAGTGAAAAGGTATGTTATGAATTGCTTCCAAGGCATGCTAGAATGCTAGGGAAGCATACCTAGATGTGCCAAATGCTAAGGTGTGCCAATGTGTGCTAAGGAGTGTCAGGGAGTTCCATAGAAACATAAGGGAGCACTAGGTCAAAATGTATGGAAACGAATGAATAAGAGTGTGTGCTAGGGAGTGTCAGCGAGTTGCAAGTGTGCTAAGGAGAGAGTGACATGGTATGCTAGGTTGTGCTAAGTCATGCTAGATTTCTAGGGTGACATGTAGCCAAGATGTGCCAGGTTCCAGGGTGTGTCAACATGTGCTAGGACGTGTTAGGGAGTGCCAGGGAAACACAAGGGAGCACTACGTCAAATTAGTGCATGCAACTGAACAAATAAGAGTTTGTGACATGAACTGTCAATGAGATACAGGTGTGTTGAGGGAGTAACAAGGTATGGTAGGGAGTGATAAGGCATCGTAGAGGCTAGGGAAACATGCCAAGATTTGTCAAGTGCTAGGGTGTGCCAATGCATGCTAGAGAGTGTTATGGAGTGCCAAGGAAACAAAAGGGATCGCTAGTTTCAAACACATGGGAATGAATGAATAAGAGTGTGTTATAGGGAGTGTTAGTGAGTTCTAGGTTTGGAAAGGAGGGAATGACAATATATGTTAGGTAGTTCCAAGGAATGCTAGAGTGCCAAAGCAACATACCAAGATGTGCCATGTGCGAGGGTGAGGCAATGCGTGCCAGCGAATGTTAGGAAGTTCCACAAAAACACAAGGGATAAGTAATTCAAAATACATGGAAATGAAGAGATAATATTGTGTGATAGGGAGTGTCAACGAGTTCCAAGTGTTCTAAGGAGGGAGTGACAAGGTTATATGCTAGTCAGTGCCAAGGCATGCTAGAGTGCCAGGGCATGTTAGAGAGTGCTAGGGTGTGCTAGGGAATGCAAAGCATGCCAAGAAATGTAGGGGATGCTAACACATGCAACATAGGGCTAAGGGATTGTTAGATGTGCCATGTGTTTTGGCATGTCAAGATGTAAACTATGTTTCTTAGTTGTTTTATGGCCATTTTTGGATGTGAGCCTTGATTTGGTAACTTGTTAAGTGGGGGGAGTTGAGATTGAACATGAATATCCTAGGATGTGTTATAGTCAGTTATTAATTGAACAAGGCATAGTCGAGTTGTAGTAACTACAACTTGGTTAAGTTGTTAGGACTTGGCTAGGTTCCGGCCAAGTCTAAAAAAAAACAAGGGTAGTTGTGAGGGCGTGATATCTAAGGAGTTCCAGGGCATGCCAAGGAATGAAAAGGTGTGCTAACACATGGCAGACAATGTCAATCGATGGGGAGGAGTGTTAGGGAGAGTTAGGGGAACACAAGGGAGAACTAGGTAAAAATGCTTAGAAATGAACAAATAAGAGTTTGTGCCAAGGAGTGTCACTGAATTCCAGGTGTCCCAAGGATGAAGTGTTTTAGGAGAAGTTCAAAATAGGACTTGTAGGAGGCAATCCTATGGTTGTGATAAGGCATGGACAAAGCAATTTTAGAGAAAGGGAGACTTTGGGTTGGGCACAATATTGTTTTGTTAATGAATTGGTTGGGTTCCTAAGTCGCAAAAAAAGTAAGGTTATCTGTGAGGGTGTTAGTGTTAGTCAGTTCAATCTCTCACCAGTGATCAAATATGCTCTTACAAGGTGTTGTTAGGGTGTCAAGTCAAATTTTTGTCATTTCAATGAGTCTTCAAATAAAAATTTGGTCACTAGGTAGTGTGTCTAAGGCTATTTCCACTCTCTCAAGAATTTCATATGTCGGTCACTTTCATCACTCAGTTGAGCCTACCATCATGAAAACATCATTAATATCACTTGTCACATCATCATGGTCTCCATTCATCTCAGTGTCACCATTAGGTCACAAAATCATTCATTTCATGTATAAATCCGGCAAATGAGGAGTAGCAATAGGTAAATTTGTTCAATAACACTTGATTTCAAATGTAATTAATGCTTTTAGATGTAATAATGTTCCTCGGGTTCTAAAGTTATAAGAAGAGGTCCTAAGGCTACAAAACTCAGAAAGAAAGTGAATTGGGGAGGTGGGTCATCCTACCTCATTAATCACTTAGACACCAAAAGAAAATTATAAAAGCATGCGAAGGAGCTCATTCACACTCATTTTCACTTGTCTACCATCCTACCATTGAGCTTCTCCCTCTCCTTTGTAAAAGATTGTGATTCCATAGCCCTTAATGGAAAAAATTGACTCTCCCTATGCAATCGGACAACACATTGCGCACAGGAAGCCTTCATTACGCATAGGAAGACTTCACTGCGCACGGGGCATAGTTGTCCAAAATTGTTGTTCGACCACAAAAATTTTTCAAAGCTCCTCTTCAGTAATTTCATCCTTCAGGCTCTGCAAAAAGTAAGTTTAATCATTTTCATGCCCTCCTTTGCCTCATATGTCAAAAAAATTATCAAATACTTCTTCTTCTAGGGTTTACATGATTTTCATGGTTTTTATCCTCAAATGATGAGTTGCTGCCCTAAACCCTAGATTCCTTGTCCCTAAACCTCTATTTTCACCTAATACACCATTTCCATCCTTCACAAAGCCTTATCCCCTCATTTTCTATAATTTTCCTCTAAACCCTAATCTACCCTATCTCTTTCTAGGATAGACCTATGTTTTGGCCTTTTCCACCTCCTCCCCTCACTCATTTCCAAAAATTCCATTTTCCCCTACTCACTGACATCATCTCCTACCTTCCTAAATTTCCTTACAAATTTAGGTAACTCCTAAGTCCATCATACCACCTAATTCCCTCACAACAACAAATTTCACTTTTTTTTTCTTGCCTTTCACCTAGGGTTTGAAGTATGGAGCCTGACTCATCACCATTAGAGAAGAGGAAGTACAATATACTGAGGTTTGAGCCCTCTAATTGCAATGAAATCACTCCTCCCCATTTGTCATGAAATTCTTTGAAGATGTCAATTGTTTAGGGTTTTGTCAAAGAGTGCAGGAAGTAGGTTACCATGAGCATCTCACAGGTATATTTGCCCTCACCATGAAGGAAGACAAGATCACCATTGCAAGGAGTGATTTCATATTTTTAGTACATGCCATCTCTCAAGCTACAGGCATACCATACCATGGTGAAAACTGGTTCAAAGGCATGAACCTAGACCTAGAAGTGTACAAACCCTACTTGAAATCACAATACAAAGGAGCTCACTCACATGTTTTCCCATTCAGATACTTGTTGGAGATATATCCACCATTGATGAAGGCTATCATGAAATTATTCACATGTGAGGGAATATTTTCTAGGCTATATCAATACCACATAAGACTACTCATGCACTTTACAGTTTCCAAGTCTCTAAATTTGTCCAGCTACTAGTATAGGAGCCTAACCAAAATGTCTGAAAGGGTGTAATTGAAAGGAGAAGTGCATTATCCCAACCTCTTTCACCATAGCCTCATAAAGGTTATAGTACTCCATCTTTTGAAAGAGAAGAACATGACATGGGACACCTTCATTGAGGCAGCATTGAAAAAACATATAACCACTTCACCAAGCCAACAACAAGCCATGTCATTACAACCCATGCAGGTGGGGTCATGAAGAAAACATGGTGAGGTTTCCAAGGAACCTAGGCCTAAGGTGACCAAGATATATTAAAGAGGTAGAAGCCTTGCGTTTTCTACGCAAATTGAGGAAGGGACCAAACCTACTACATCAGTAGAACAATGATCACCATCACATCATGAGGCTTCTTTGCATGATCAGGAGGCCATTGAGCATGAATTTGACCTATTTGACTTGGAGGCACATTATGAGAATCAAATCCTACAACAAATCATCAAAGATAAGGATTCTTAGATCATGGAGCTCAAGGACAATTTTTAAAGGGCCAAATTCATCATTTCATTCCTTGAGCAAGAAAACAATCAACTTAAGGCAAAACAGCTAGTCATCAAGAAATAGAAATTCAAAGCCAAGAAATAAGAGGTGAAAGGCAAGGAAGTGGTGGACCATGAGGAAACTGAGCAGCATGAATGACATTTGGCAAGGAAGATACCAAGGATAATGGGTCTTAGGAAGGCACTTCAGAGGGAAAGAGAACAAAAGCCACCAGTGGAAGAATTAACCTTTCAAGAGAGGATTGTCATGGAAATAAATGAGGATAGGGAGTTTTGGATTAAAAAGGTAAATTTACACCTTGAGAAGCTCCTTGACAAGGTCAACATGGATAACAAGTTGCAAAATAAAATGGCCATCTATTATTACGCAAGGAATCAGGTTGCCAAGGTCAAAATCAAGCAGTTGAAGGAAAAACTCAAGGAAACCCTAATCAGCCAAGAGGAGAAGGGTAAGTTAGATCTTCTTACTGATGCATCCATGATTGAATAACATAACCCATCAAGCATATCTAGACAAATGTTGGGAGGGTTTGGAGAAAATTTTGTATTTTGGTGCAGACTGGTGCAGACTTGCAATTTTTTGGAAATTTTTGATCTCGGAGCGCAATGCGCTCACGATGCACTTCTTCCTTAGGGATCCAAATGATGGAAAATAAGAATTTTTGGAAATATTATCAACCCCTCTCAAAACCCATTTTCCCACTTTCTTGGTTTTGGGCTCATTCTTTGAGAAATTTGCAAAAACGAGGCCAAAAATCACCTTTCTGCCCTCTTTTTCCATTTCGTTGTGCACCTAGATACACCTTGGCAAAATGGCCACATCTCAGCATAAAATTGGTCATTTTGAGTGAAACAATACTCTAAAGGCATCTACACTCTCCCATATTTTTGGAAAAGGCTTAATGTCTGGATTTTAACTTCAAAATGGCGCTCAAAAATGGCCTCCAACAGATGGTTGCATGCCTGGAAATTTCTGAGATTTCTATAAAATTTTCACTGTGTAATTTTTTGTAATTCCTAGTTTAACTTTGGTAAAAGTCAAAAGGGTGAAGTAGATGAATGTTAGGGGTAAAATTAAATTTAAATAATGGGTGGTTAGTCTTTATAATCTTTTTTGCTATAAATTTGACCTCATTTATGAGAGAGGTTGGAGTCAAAGTTAATTATAGAAGTTGTTTTAACTTCCCTAGACATTAGGGTTTTGTTAGAACACCTCATGGAACTGTTCCTAGAGTCATGGATTCAACCCTTGAGAGTGGGGAGATTTTATTTTGGTCTTTATGTATTAGTTTCTCAGTGATAGAATTGGTTGGATTTCAGAGGAGAGAACTATTTAGCTTGTACTTGGACATTTTCTGGAAATCAAAGGACATAGTTTGCAACTATATTATCTAGGAATCCATGTGCAGTAAGTTTGTGATGTTATTTTTTCTCTGTTATAGATTTATATGAAATATATTCATCTACTCTCTCCATTTATCAATTCTTCAATGGTTTTCCTTACAGTTTATAAACAAAATTCTTTGCATAAATCTTTGTTTTGATGGAAAAACCATTATGTGTTACTTTCTTTCTTGCTTAATGAATTCATGTTTCATGCCCATTAAGACCTTTTGCTTCTTTTAAACACTACACCACACCGACAAACCTTAAGTTCCGTCACAAAAGTAATGCTACCTTTCTCCTATGTATCTTTTTTGTTGTAACCCTTTGATCCTCTAACCTAGCTACCTAGTTTTTCTCCCTTATCCAACAACAAAAACATGAATTTTCCAGAACCCACCTGAGCCTAGCTATCTAGCCTAAAATCCTTTACAATCCAGTCATCTCTTGGTTGTTATTTCATAGAGAGATCCGTCTCTAGTTTGGTAGGGCTAGCTACCAAAGTAAAATCTTGGTCTTTGGTTACCTCCATTGATCTCATCATCAACTTGGGACATTGTGGAGGATAACAGAGGGCATGACAACTAGGGAGTGCTAAGGTGTTCTAGTGAATATAAGGTTCCAAAGTCATGGAAAAATGTAATGTTATTTGTGATGTCATGAATACCAAGGTGTGTTAGGGAATTCTAGGGAATGCTAACATGTGCCAGATAATATGAAGACATGTGAAACAAGATAAGATGTGCCAAGTGCTAAGTCATGCCAAGATGTACAAGGGTGTGACAATGCATGCCAAGGACTATCAAGGAAAAAAAGGGGAGGAACAAGTTAAACTACAAGGAAATGAGCACATAATAGGGTTAATAAGTCATCGATTTACTTTTTCCATGAGGGTCATGCTAGGCACACCAACACTAGGTGCCAAGTGCCAAGTTTCAATGCATTCTAAGTGCCAAATCTTCCTCCCTTTCTTCTCATCTAGTTTCCAATAATTGATCTCAAACAAATTTAATATTAAACTATGCCAAAGCATACCAAGTCATCTCAATTAATTCCAAACATGCTAAGACTTTCCAAGTGCCAACGTGGTGCCAACACGTGCCAAGTGCCAATGTGCGTTAGGGAGTGTGATGCATGCTATTAAGTGGAAGAGCATATAGAAGAGTGCTAAGGTGTGATAGAGAGTGCCAATGCATGCTAAGGAGTGTTAGGGAGTACTAAGAAAACACAAGGGATCGCTAGGTAAAAATGTATGGAAGTGAATGAATATGAGGGTGTATCAGGGAGTGTCAATGAGTGCTAGTTGTCATGCCAAGGAGGGAGTGACAAGGTATGATAAGCACGGGTAAGACATGCCAAGGAATATTAGGGAATGTCAATAAGTGGTAGAGTGTGCTAGGTAGTTCTGGGGTGTGCTAACATGTGCCAAATAGTGCCAGGGCATGTCAGGTGCTAAGACATGCTAGGGTGTGCATGGTGCTAGAATATGCCAATACGCATCAAGGAGTTTCAAGGAAACAAAAGGAATAACCAAGCTAAAATGCAAGGAAATGAACACATAATAGGGTTAATAAGTCGAGACTTTATCTTTTTCAAAAGGGGCATGCTAGGAACACTAATAATATGTTCCAATACATGCCAAGTGCCAATGTGTGCCAAGTGTTAATGTTTGTCAATGCAATATTATGCCAAGGCGTTCCAGGGCATGCTAGGGATGAATCATGTGTTGACTCATAGGAAATCTATATTCTTATGACTTGAGCAAAATGATACGCACTAATTACTTGTTAACAAATTGACTAACTATTATAACCACTATGTCCTTGGAAACATAATGAAAAAGACTCCACAACAATGGTCTTAAATCGTAATCTTTTGACAAAAAATATAGGTACATAGCATCATCAAAAATGCATTGGAATGATCAATGATGATGAACATTTTTTTATTGTCACCAAAAGTAACCAAAAAGAGCACTGGCGAGGGTCAATAAAAGATCATTACTAGAAGTGTCACCAAAAAGACAATTAGTGATGGGCCTTTAATGATCCTCACCAAAAGTGTCACCAAAGAGAGAATTAGTGACAAGCCTTTAACGGCCCTCACCAAAAGTGTCATTGAAAATGGCTTGGTGACAAACCTTAAAGGACCATCACTATATACACTTACAATAATGTTTTTTTAAAGACCGTCACCATATGCGACATTGGTGACGGACCTTAAGGTCCATTACAGGCATGAAGCGTCATCAAAAACTCATTGGAACAATCAATGATGATGAACATTTATTGACAGTCACCAAAAGTAACCAAAAATACCATTGGTGACAGTCAATAAAAGATTGTCACTAGAAATGTCACCAATGAGAGAATTAGTGATGGGCATTTAACAACCCTCACCAAAAGTGTCACCAAAGAGAGAATTAGTGATGGGCCCTTAACGACCCTCACCAAAAGTGTCATTGAAAATGGATTTGGTGACAACCTTAAAGGACCATCACTACATACACTTACAACAATGCTTTTTTAAAGATCATCGCCATATGTGACATTGGTGAAGGACCTTAAAGGTCCGTCACAAGCATGACCCTCACCAATGACCTTCTTCTTGTCGTGAATTAAGATTTTAACCTGGTAGCTTCTTCTTTGTAGGCACATTCCCTTTTATCAATCAGATCATTTTTATCTATAATTGCGTCTGTGAAATTTTTTAAATTTTGCCTCTATTCGATTTCTTTCTCTTTCACCCATAAGATCAAATTCAATTGTTTCGTTGTCACATTCATTATCTTCAAATGAACATAGAAATGTATCACCAGAGGACAAAAAAATCATACCTGATAATTCTTTTGCTTGTTCATCTTCATTCTTAGGTGATTCTAAATCTGAAGAGTTGTTCCTGCATAATCGCCAATTGCCTCTCCCACTGTCACAGTTCCTTTGAGTTGCCTTCTTATTTTGAGGTACTTTCTTCTCTTGCTTCTTTCCCATTGTTACTACAGATATCCTTCAAGCAATCAAGCTTCTGCCAAAGGACCTTCTCTAATTCCAATTATTGCGAATAACACTAAGAGGGGGGGTGAATCAGTATTTACAAATCAATAAATTTTTCCATTTCATAATAAGATTTATATAATCTACTTCAGTGAAGGGAACTTGCGCGTGAACGCACTGTTATCAATGAAACCAACGCATATCTAGTGAACTTATGATTCAGTTAATTCATCATATGTTGATCTTTAATTAGTGCATCGGTACTTTATTAAACATTAAACATTAACCATGTGCAGTAATAACGGAATAAACTATCACATGAACACCAATATTTAAGGTGGAAACCCAATTCGGGAAAAAAACCACTTGCTACTCTCATCTATGTGTTCTTTTAATATAAATAAAATATGTTTACAATCTTGGATTGGTGCAGATTCATACCAGTACATAGCCACCCACCTGCAGAAGGCTACAACTATCTCTCGTTCTCCCTTGTAGATCTATACTAGCTGATATATTTACCAGTACGTAGTTGTCAACCTACAGAATGCTCCAACCTTCACTCGTCCTCTAGCTACTACTAGAAGGGAGATCCAACCCCCTGATCTAATCACCGACCACTACTGGAAGGAAGCTTTGACTTCCTCACTGAAGGCTCCAACCCTCAGTATCCTATAGGGCCCACATTTCATAAATTTTCAGACTAGATACTGTTGGTACACATCAAAACAATATGTAGGCCATGTTTCATAAAATTTTCACACTGGACCCATCAGTAACATTGAAGCTCAAAATCAATCACCATTGCAATACATCTAGCAAATACATTTGCATCAACCAATCACTGAAACCCAATCATCAATCTCTAATATAACTGAAACCCTATCATCAATCTCTAAATCAACCATAAAAAAATCAAACAATCATTGAACCTCTGACACAACTAAATCAACCATTCATTCAAAACTTAATCAAATCCAACCAATCAACTAGAATAGAGAGATCACTGTAACTAGTACACAAATATGAACCCAGAACACTGCAACAACAACCAGAACCCACTGTAACTTCAAAAAGCATGTGTCAAAATGTATACGCTCCTTTAATGAAGCCAACCTGCGTGTATACACAACTTTCTTTAGCCGAACCTCCGTATACCTCTAAATATTCTTAATCATAAAACCTTTGAATCACAAATTGTACCAATCAGTGACATTTTGAAGATCTACTATCAATTTACAGAGTTGTAAACAGATAGAAGTAAGGATCACCCTTATTACTCAATCAATCAATCAACCAGACTCAACCTCCTTATACAATCAATTTTACTTTTAGATCTAATGAAGACATCATTGACAAATAGTAGTAAAATGACAGCATTGATCAAATAGATCAGTCATCTTTGAAAAACAGACTTTTCTTTTGTATACGCTACTTGGAAGATCCAAACCAACGTGTATATGCTCCTTAACCAAAGAGAACCAACGTATAGATCTACAAATACTTATTTATAACTTCACAGTTATTCCATACATCAGTCATACCTAGATCATAACATATACAGGATAAAACATTTGTTAGCACTCATATCTAGCCTATCCATTATCAGATCACATAAAGATAAGTCATTATGATCTGGATCCATCATTAGATCTCATCCATCATCAACCATTTAGGTGCATACTTAGTCTAGATCAAGCAAAGCATCAGAAAACCATAACATGCATAATTTATTTTGATCTCACACTTCATAAGATATTCATTACTTGTGCACTTAGCCCTTTGATCTTCTCCTCCTTATATAGTTTTAGCCTTTCTCAATACCTCAAACCAAAACAACACTTAGAACCTGTAGTATTCTTAAACGGGATCAAATAACCGTTACTCTGCTCAATATTGTGCGTTAATACCATGGTATGGACCCTTGGTATTCTTTCTACTTAATTTTGTTAATTTTCCAACCCATACATGCTTTTACTATTGTGAAAGTGCGCGCATACGTATACGCTCTTTTTGTATAATGAACCCACGTGTATACACTCTTTTTGTATAGTGAACCCACGTATACAACTTAACATACCTAAAAACATCCTTTTTCTTCAAATTTTTTATTTTGATCTGTAGTCCTTTGTTCCTTCATCTTGTTCTTTTGTACCATGACTTTGTTACCTCTTAATAGACCTATTAAAATGTGAGAGTTGTCATCATACACCACTTCTAAACTGATTCTTCTGAACTGCCCTGCATCTCTGACTTGTAGATTCATCTTTGTTCCATCATTCTATCACCTTCAAATTGTCCTGTAGATTCATCTAGTTACTATAGACTTGTTCTACTACAACTAAGTTGCCATCAAGTACAACACATATATCATAATGCCAAAATTTATTGCCTCTAAAAATCTTGCATAACGTAATTTATATAACAGATTTAGTTATAGTTTCATTATTCACATGGGGAGGTTATGATAGTGAGTTTAACGTCTAGGATGATATTTCTTGGTTAAATTATTAATTTTTATGGTCTAAACTCATTCAATTAAAACTATTAAAATAATATATTCAAAAATGAGAGTTTTATGAATTTATTTATCTAATATTATTATTATGTATTATATCTATGATACGATATGTTATGTATTATTTATTTATTATGTATCATTTTTAATTTTATGTATGAGATTAAACTTAAATGTTATGTTAACGGTGCTAGACCCGCCAACATGTAAGGGGATCTCCCTAGTAAGAAGTACCAATTAGACCTCCAACCGTTTGGTGTAGGAGTCCCAGGAGTGGGTCGTACGGTAATGCCTTGATCGCGATTCCGCACAGAGGCAAGTAAGATGTCTCTGTTGGTAGGAAGGGTGTGACAGCTACAACAAGCCAAGGAAGGTGCATGAGAGGTTCTAACACATGGGGGTTGAGATGAGTGCACCCCTTGGAAACCTGTGATAGCATGGAGTTAAGAAGGGAACACACGAGCAAAGATGCATCACAACATGGAAGGCAAGTTAGCTAGCAATCCAAAGTGATGGTTAAACCAACAGAACCATTCAAAAAGTTTCATACATTCTTATACAGAATAGTCCATACATGCATACGTAAGAAAACAAATATATATATCATTTAGAGTAAACCAGATATCATAGAATACAATACAGCATATGCATGAAACGTATTGGCTCTGTTATATTAAGAAGTGTAAGTTCTGGTCATACAATACATCCATGTCTAACCACTAGTTTCAACAGTAGAACGTTACAACCACAACTTCCTACTCCTCTAAAGAGATATACTAGCTCTGCGCAGTGGAGAAGCCAAGGCTCGTTACAGTATTGTCCAAGCTTTCTCTAAGATAGTCCTATCAGAAGCTTAGCTGACCAAAATCCTTTACAATGAGTTATGAGGTTCTATTTATAGAAAAGGGTGGCATGACCCTTGACATTCCTCCTTGTGATAGTTCATCTACCCTCATGACTCTTCATCTACTCTATGATTGTTAGATCCAACTATCGACACTTGAACTTCCACTTGACAAGATGTTACATTACAATGCACATGTGCCCATGTGAGACAAAATAGCTTGAGCAGGCCATGCAAGACATCACTAACACTCGGTTCGTTGTGGTGAGACTAACCCTTTAACATGCTTGTGATGGTGAAGGTGGTGAGATGATGCTAAGATTCGTCGCTCGTGATGGTCTGCATGCACTCCATGGTGACACCTCGCTGAAGCGAACTCTTGCCTCTATTGCATATGTGTGTATTGGTATGGCTCCTCCATCCAAATCATCTGCTACCATGCACGTGGTCTTCTTAGGTGTGGCCGAACAGGAAACACACTGATGCATAGTGTCCGTGTTGATCTTCTAGTGTGTGTTGGTCATCATGCACATTAACTGTCAACTACCTGTTCAGCTCCAGTTGGACTTGCTTCTTATCTTTGCCTCAGTGAGTGTGCCAAATGGGTTAGATTGCTTGCATGTGAACAATGACATGCATGCTGTTGAATTCCCTTGCATGCGATCAACAGCACCACTCACCCTGTCTACTCTATGCCAACTACAGGGATGAATCTGTAACTTGTATGGGCGTAGTTTCATCTATTTATACGTGTTGCGCCCCCTACTGTGCCTGTTCCTACTACAACTCATTCTCTCATCTTTTCAGCTCTTGTTCTTCCTTGATTTGTTTCTTGAGCACATGAAATTCCTTCTCTATTCCATTCTGTATCTTCACGTGATCTTCATGTCACATCGTCACCTCATAGCCTGAGTCTCCAAAGTTTCTTTCATCACAAGCGGATCTTCTTGAGCTTGCAACTTCGTTCCGCCTCTATGTTGTCAACAAACTTCCTCTTGCGTTCGTTGCATCTGATATGTGGCCTTCAGCTGTTGTTCATGGTGCTGCTTGCTGTGATGTTGTTGCCATCATATCTTGATGTCCTTGTATCCCCAAGCATGCTCTGAACATTGTCTTCAACTATGCCCTCTTAGAAACCATTGTACCTGAGCTATTGAGAGGTAGATTAACACCTGTGATACCTGGAGACATGGCAACACTCATGGAAAGCAATCTGTCAGTCGAAAACCAAAATGAACTTCAAAATTGACTTGAAACGTACCTATGTGACTGATCATGAAGGTTGCACAATTTTTGCAGGGAGGTCGGGAGGCTGACTGCCAAGACTGTGCAAGGTATAGTCTGGGCTGTCAGGAGGCTGACAAGCTACTAGAACTATGTAATCCACAGTCCAGCCTGGCGTCTGGCTGCTAGAATTACTCAATGCACAATCTCAACTAGCAATGGTTGCAGGCTCAGTGACTACATTACGCACTGTCCCTTAGAATTGTGCAATACAAGACTAGAGGACAGTTAATGGGAAGAAATGCACATTTCCTGAGAGGAAGACATAGCCTTCCCTTTCAGGATTGCGCAATGATGTTTTGGTGAGGCAGTGTCCAGGCCAAGGCTGCCCAAACCCGATGGGCAACTGAAAGTGAATGTGAATGTGAATGCATGGTGATACTGAGTGTAAGCATAAGTGAATGATCGTGCATGCAAACATTGAATGACATATTTAGAAAACAGAACAACATGCATGTGGGTGAGGCGAGTAACTGAATCAGTGACCATTCATGAAAAATAGTTTCATGCATGTGACAGTAGTGAGATGTTAATGCAAACTGAAATGGTGTTGGTACAGGCTAGTATGTATCAAAATTACAGTAAGTGCTCACTAAAATCAAGCAGACAACATTCATACAAAGCGAAACACAAAAAGTGCCAGAAATGCAACGCAAGACATGGAAGGCGAGCTTACCCAAAAACAATTAAGATGAATGTGACGACGACTCCTAGATGTGATGTGGGATGCCAGAACTGCAGGGTTGATGTGAAGAATGAGCTCTGCAGTGTCCGGTTCATGAGTTTTGATAAAATCGAAGATATGATGCACATGCCACAAATCTAGGAAGAGTGACACTTGGTGGGAAGTTTCTGAAATGATCCTTGCATGCAACCTCTAGTTGCTAAAAGTAGATCCCTGAATAAAGATATGTCTTTGCATGCTACCTTGGGAGAAGAAGTCGATGCATGAAAATTGGTTTTTCTCGGTCTCGGAGGGAACCGGTCAACTCAATTGCACATGCAAGAGGCTCATCAACTACTAGGAGAAAATGCGCATTTCTGGAAGGGAGATGGGCTGGCTTCCCAGGAGATTTGTGCAATTTCTAGTTAGAGCAGCTGAGTGCTGCCCATCATTGTGCAATTCCTGGGCTGAGCAGCCCTACTGGGAAGAATTGCACAATTTTCTGGATGAAGCCTGACTGGCAGAATTACGCAATTCTGGAGCCCAGCAGGTTTCTAGACTGAATTGCACAATTTCTGGAGGGAATGTTGGTTTCCCTCTAGAATTGCTTAATTTCTTGAAGGAGCTTCTCAACTTTCAGATGGACGAAGTCTGGAGAAATAGCCTGTGAGGGGAATGCACCAAGCTCTGATAGACAAGCTGCCTTCTTGCAACAAATTCACTAAAGCTTGTGTACTTGATGAAGCAAGACATGTTGCTGTGAAAGGTTGGTAGGGAGGCTCCAAAACGAAGCTAAGGCAAAATTTTGGAGGGTGGTTGTAGCCACTACAACACTTGGTGACACACTGGTATAACTCAAGCTCTCTGAATGGACCTTGTTCGTGAAAAACAAGTCTAACACCTCCAAAAGTATTGTTCAATTCTTAGTTCATAAGATGTAGAATCTGCCAAACTCTTGGTTGATTGACACGCATTCCAAGCCAAGACAACACAGTTCTTTCAATTGGGGTTGATGGGTATATTGGTGCACAAGCAGTATAGTCGTCAGAGTCTTGGTTTCATCTCTGGTGTTGCTCTGCTGCCAGCAGGCCTGGACAGTACCTCGGCGGAGTCACATAGGAACACAAGCATGGATCCACTGCCAACGATCTTGGTTAGTACCTTTCCAGAGTTACTTCCATCACCTCTCTGTGTAGGAAGCCTTTCTCTTCTTTCGCCTTATTCATTTTTTATTTTTTGAAAAAATTCCTTTCTCATTTTTTTTCATTTTTTCATAACTATGCATAGCATTTATTCATTTCAAAGGTGGAAGAGGGATCCAAAATTATTGGAAGAATAAGAGGTTGTTCCTATAGAGAAGTAGTTTATTATACCTCTGACATGCATCTTAAGGTTTTCCCCCTCACTTTAGTTTACTTGATTGAGCTGACAAGGGTTAACCCAAAACAACCGACTAGAGTAGGTGACACTAGTTAGTGCGCAAGCATTGTGTTTTCACAAAGGTTCACTTCTAACAGTACGTATTTTCCATCGACATATCATGGACTAAAAGTAACAAGTTCTTCATATAGAGGTAGGATGACAGATAACCAATTAGTGATAGAATGCACAAGGCCTCTTGTACTTTACCCAACTTGTTTCAAGAGTCATGCATGGTTTCATGTGAAACTAACCTATGACTGAAATCAAGCAAACAAACAACAAAGAAAGGCATAAGTACAAGTAAATGCAAAATAAAAGTGAGTAATAAAACAAGCAAGTAGACAAACAAACATGCAAAGCAAGAAAGAAAACAAGCATGCAAGAAAGCAAACTAAAAGCAAATGCTACTCCTACACCTAAGATAATGATGCATGGGCTTGATCACGTGAAGTGATACTTCCAATGTAGCCACCAACACATTGGTTGACCCATGTTGGTGAAGGCATGGTCCATGGGGAACACGGTCATGTGAACCAGCAGCTGTGAAAGATTCAACAATGAAGACAGACACACTTCGAGCTTACAAGTGTCCACAGAACAAAAATGAGTGAAAGTGCATCACATGCAATCTGTGGACATACCATGATGTTGTGTGACACTATGTGCAGATTTTAAGCATGCACACACTCTTGACTGTGATGTGTAAGCATACGTGAGGAAGGTAATCCACCTACGTTGGGCAAGTGTGCTTGCTGAGTAAGATTCCTCCAATGCATGAGCAATGCGATTGTGTAGTTTGAGTGGAAGAAGTGAAATATGAGTGTTATATTGATCTTCAATGCATACAATGAGTGATGAGGAGCCTTGCATGTTTGAAAAATTTCCTGATCAGAAGTCAAACCAACCTCAAGATAGTAAGGTCCTGACATAACCATCAGCTCGGGCTGAAGTGCCTCGACAATCTGGGGGTTTCGTCTTCATTGACAGATGGATCATCATAGACTAGTGTCTTATATGGATTAAAAAAGAGTGAATCATCATCGTGATCAGATGATGGCGTGAAGAGATCACAACAACTAAGCTAAAAAATGCAAGATGTTGGTTGACATCCTCATGATTTGATGAATCACATAGAGGGGTAGATGAGAAGCAAGAATATTCATCCTTTGTGTTTCCAGAAAAGATAGATGAAAAATCAAGTGGATGTTCAAAGAATGATCAGTCCTCTCCATTGTCAGATGATGGACTGAGATCCGGTGTGTCCTGCAAATGATAAAAAATGGGTGCTTCTATGGATGGAGATACACATGAAAAATCAGGCATGGCAGGTGTTGAGCTAATTTATTAAATCAAATTAACACAAGTACTCATTATCAATCCAGGTTTGTAAAACTTGGAGGCATGTCCACAATGTGTGGATATCAGATGTAGCCAAGACTAGAAATAAAATATAAGGAATTAAGGAAGTGAATATTACAACTATAAATCTATTTAAACACTTTCTAATTCACTTCTACAATGCATGTGAGATGAAGTGGCTCTTAACTTAAGAGATCCATTTGTGTCCTTCTTCTACATTATCACTTAATGGATAGAAATCAAAAATCATTAATTAACAACAGCTCAAGATGCATGAAAAAACATTGAAGGAGACTCCTAACTTAAGAGATCTTTGGTATTCCTCATCACAATTCACTCATCATTATGCTATTGTTAGAAAACTGAAATTGCATAAAACTGCTTAAACACACTAAAGAATTCTAGTTTTGATCCATTAATTCAACATAAGGAGGGTTTAACTTGAACCCTTTGTTGTCCCTCTTTATCAAAGTGATAAACAAACTAAGATTCATCAGCAATATAAATCTTTACTCATCACTTCAAGTAAGCAAATTTGAAACAAAACAAGTAAATAATTCTGAAGCAACTAGTACATGAAAATTAAGCTAGTTCAACAATGAAGTGTACTTAGCTTGGAGTGGGGGCCCTCCACCCTTGCCTTGCACACTTGAGGATGCTATCAACTACTGAAACTTTAGTCACTCATCCACACCAATGGACAACAAAATGGAAGTAGAACAAGTTCTTCAAATTAACTTCAAATATTCAAATGTCTCAACATAAAGTTATACAAAAACTACATACATAAGCCTTCAAAGTTTTGGCTTTAAATAGAAGATCATGAAACAAACTGATATAAAGTCTATATAACAACTCTATCTAATCATTTCCATCTATCCAAGTCAAATACATCCAATCTATCACTAAAAATATGGACAATCCCATGAAATCACAAAACTACCCTATTTCCTAGGGAATTTTTGGATAATTAGTCTTGTTTGACCAGCTTTGACCGGGCTTGATTTAGCTTGTTTTGACCGAACCAATTGGATTTAGTTTAATCCTAGTTACCAAGCTTTCCATTCATGTATCCAGCTCAAACCTAGGTGTCCTGCAAATATTACATCCATATAGCTATTACAGGAATTTCTGATTCTGTCCAAAATTGCACTTGAAATTCAATTTTCATAAAAACTTCTAGAAATTTCAAAATTAAAATTAAATACATGAATGTGCATAAAATATATCAAAATGAGGTGGAATTGATGGAAAATGGATGGATAATATAAGATTTAAGTAAGTTTCCTTAAGCAAAAATGGACCAAAACTGAGGGCCAACATCTCCCCCTTACTGATCTTCAAGCATGTCCTCATGCTTGTTTCTTCCTCTTGGACCTCCTTACCCCTGTTGGGTATCCTATTCCTAATACTGATGCCTCCTGATGTGTTGCCTCTAACAGATAATCTATCCCCATGTTGTGTTCTTCTTTAGACAAAGTAGCCTTGACCATCTCTTTTCCATATTTGTTTTTCCACATGTTCTTTTCCTTAAGCCACTTGAATGCATGTTTGCAAAGTATGTCATTCTTTCTCTTTAGTTTTCCTATTTCTTCAATTAATTTTTCATTATCCTTAACTAGCTTTTCATTACTCTTCTTACTTTCCTTGTTTTCCTTATTCAAGTTCTTTTCCAGAATCTTATCTATTTCTACTTGGTCTGTTAATGCTTTGATTTTTCACAAGTGTAACTCTTTCTCGAGTTCCTGTGTATATTTTGCAAATGATGTTGCTGCCACATCATCAAAATAAGAGTCTTTCTCTAGATCTTCTTTCTCTCGTCTCTCAATGATATCCTCTACCTGCTTCTCTGTAGAACATTTTTCTACAATTTGTACTTCTTGGTCCCTGCTACTTGTTTCTACTGGGCTCTTCCTCCTAGGCTTCCTAGTAGTGGATATGATGGATGTTTCTTTTTCAACCATGACAGTGTTGATTTGTTTCTTAGACATGGTTCTGAGATAATATGGTGAAGTCATAATGCCCCTGGTTTCCTCCTCTGTTGTTTTATGTTCCTCAATGACATGTTCCTGATACAGGTTTTGATTTAAAAACTCTCTCCAAATTATGCCTTGTGTTCTGACTTGATACTCTACAAGTATTTTTATGAGCCCCTGATGATAGACTTGTGCCTCCCTTGGTTTATTCTCATTTCTTGTTGATTCTATCATCTTAATGAGACTTTGGAAGAATAAATATGGCATGTTTATGTTGACTTCTCCCTTAATGTGTTGGAGGAACCTAACATGATACAAGTGCGCCACACTCTGTTCCCTATCAAAAGTGAAGAATTTCTGAATAATCAAGACTAGTTCCCCCCATGGATCACTGAACCGCTCCCTGGGTATACCTTTGGCTCTGTCAAAGGTTCCCTTCCTGTTTTTCTCCAAGGAGAAAGTCCATGCTTTCTCCTTGAAATGTAGACCCTTGTGATAATTTTCCCCTATTAGTGGAAGGTCTAGTGCTTAGGAAATGTATTCCTGAGTCATTAGAATGATGTTTTCTCCTGAGTATAGTTATTCAGAAATTCTCTAGTTATCCCCTCATTGTGACCTTTAAACCTTTGTAAAAAACCTATAAGTCCTTCCTGATAGAACTTTTCTTTTGATTCCTTCTTCCATTGTTCTATTTGAAATTCTGGCTCTATCCTGGTGGCGATGTTTTCTAAAAACTAGTGGATATACCCTTCTACTATCATTAACTTCATTTTAAGAATAAAAATAAAAATCATTTGTGCATACAAACCCTTTTTGATTCAGTTTGTAGAAGGCTTGCCTATCTCTTGTTATTCTTTAGAATGATAAAACCAAGCTTCTTTTTGTCTCTATCTTTTTGAAATCAGTGAATCAATGTTTTTTTATTAACTTCTGTGATTGAAAAACAAAAACAAACTTCTTCCTCTGATGTAAAATCCACTCTCATCTCTGTCCCTTTTTATCACATCCCTGTTCTATCCATACAAACAAAGTATTCCTTTCATGCATAACATTGTTTATAAGTGAAGACTTGGAAATCGATCTCTATTTTTTTTTTTAACAAAATCATGTTATGATTTTCTCCCTTTTCTATTTTCCTTGGCATTCTCCTAAATCAGTCATATGCCAAATAAATCATATGTCAAACACCATTATTCAGATCTTTTTCATATATCAAACAGGATTTTTTTCCTCGTTTATTGTTTTTCAAATTAATGCCACTATGTATGCAATTAATTCACTGTCTATGCAACCAAATTTATTGTCTATGCGACCAAATTCATAGTTTATGCAACCAAATTCACTGTTTATGAAACCAACCCATGATTTTTGCAATTTGAACTCATTATTTATCCAATTGAACCACGTTTTATACTATTTTAACTGACTTTGTACTCAATGAATCAATTTTTTAATGCATTTCTTTGCAAGTTCAGTACTCTGTTTCATTGACCAATTTAGTGCGGACATGTATTCATGCAACCAGACCCTAACTCGTCGTTTTGTTTCATTACCCAACACGTGTTTATGCAATAAAAATTACAATCAAACTCTCTGTCTTAACTCGGGGACAAAATGTGTTTTCAAAACTCCACTTTAAACACTCTATTTTCATTATTCAATATCGGCAAAAGGTCATGTGTATGTTTCCAAAACTACACTAAACATTTTGTTTCATTACTCAAGCTCAACGAAAACATTTAGTTCTACAATCAAACATTCAATTCGGTGATTTAATGAGTGAACGTGGAGGTTCCAAATGGAGTTACCTAGCTACGATGTCTTATATTGATTTTCCTTTGATCTTGACTCGACCGACCTGCATTTTATTAAGGTCACCACTTGTTAAACCTCGGTTCAAAAAATCTATTCCTTGACTGATGGCAGAGACAACTAATGACTAATGAGCGCTTTCCTATCTCATAGTTTAACCTCCATTTTAATGAAAGAATCCTGAGATTTTTGCTTAACCATCTGTTACATTCAATGAGAGAGATCATGTTTTGATCTTACCTTGTTTTGCATGATATTTCTCTTAACTAACTCCACTTTCTCTATTAGTCCTCTCGGATTATCTCTTAATCCTCTCCAATTTTCCTCCTTATTACTCCAATCCCCAACCACTATATCTTCTACCTTTTCCTTCTCAGCTCACTTTCCTCTCTTCTTGTGTTTCTTCACTCAAATACGCATCTCAGGCTTGTTGATCCCTGAAACTACATCTCTCCTACACACTTTCCTACACTTTTTCCCCTCACCAGTACCTCATAAGCTATCAAAGATCATTACATATTGATTCTAAAAGAGCATTTAAGTGGTTTTCTAACTATGTTTTTGTGTTTGCTATTTGACTTAGATTTTGCTCATTAGCTACAAAATGCAGCCACTTTCCGCAGCTGATTCGACTTTCCCCAACTGTTTTTTTTGATCTCTAGGTTACAGGTGTCATCAAGCAAAACGAGACACGTGGGCAAGTCAAGAATGATCTGGACATGGATCAGGTCCTATTAGTTCAGCCAAATTCTCAGAGGGAGCCCTTGGTCAAACAGTGGTCAAACAAAGAGTTCTACAACAAACAGGTCTTTGTTTTCAAAACATGTGAAGGGTCCGAAATCGTTCTTAGATCCATGGGTTCATTTTGACAGCTGTAGACTGCCTCCACGACACAAATCCAGCAGCCATCTTTCGATAGATTGAATGATCTTGGCAACCATCATGCTAAGCTCACAGATGTTGTCTTTTACGTGTCCTCTGTTGAAAGTATTTCATAGGAAAACAGTTATGTAATTCCCCTTATAAATAATGCGTTTGAAAACACATAGAGATAGTTATTTTTTGATGTCGGTTTGCTATTAGTCATTGTATTGTGCCATGAACTGGTCCTGTTGTTGTAACGAGAGGATTCTTCCTCTATTTTGCAATATAAAATGACTCTATTTTATATGACTGTGTGAACGTAATTCCAGACTGATAGTGTGTTGACCAAGACTGTACATAGGGACCCTGCTGGCTGAGGTTTTATTTTCTTTATTTCTGTAAATATTTTATGTGTTGTTTTCTTATTCATTGCACATATTTTATAGTTTTTTCACCTGTGTATATTTCACAAATTAGTTATGATGTTAATGTTTCATTCCTGTACATGATTTTTCAAGATTTGTATATTTTTGCTAACACTGATGAGTGTGTGTTTCAGGATAGGCTAGGCCCGGGCATTTTCATACAATTTTTACAATAACTAGTGACATGAGATTAGCCTCTGTGCTGACTTTGTTTTTTTTTAGCTTTTCAATTTCAGTTATGCTTTGATTTCAGTGTTATTCATTTGCTTTGTTAGTTAGTTTAGATATCAAATTCTTCATATCATTGACGTTATCTCCAGAGCCATATCTTAACCCCGAAAAGACTACTTGGCGAGCTATCAGACTATGAATGATGTGATTTGATTTTAGTTTTATTTTTCTGCAATTAGATATCAATTCCTCATATCATTGACATTATCTCTAGAACCATAGCTTAACCCCAAAAAGACTACTTGGCAAGCTATCAGACTATGAATGATGTGATTTGATTTTAGTTTTCTTTTTCTACAATTAGATATCAATTCCTCATGTTAGTGATGTTATCTCCAGAGCCATAGCTTAACCCCGAAAAGAATACTTGGCAAGCTATCGAACTATAAATGAAGTGAATTGATTTTATTTTTATTAGTTTGCAGTTTTTGATTCGTTTGAGTGCAGTAGATTAACTTATTTTTCTATATTTAGATGAGCAGCAGAGATAATGATTTCATGATCAGTAGTTTATCATTTGTTTGATTTTAATAGCAACACATTTCTATTCTTGTTTAAGTGTTAGTTTCATTACTAGTATGTTTTGAGATCCTCTGAAGTGTTAAACTCTGGAAATCATCATAAAGGACATAATTGCCTTAAAATCTATATCCATACTTGCCTTCTGGAGTATTCTTAAAACTCAGGGATAGGATTTCCATTCACATTAGGAGATAAAGGAAGATAAAACCCCCAAAACAAAATAAAAATTGAAAACAATAAAAAGTAAGAAGGAGGTTGTCTTGCACATATAGTGTGCCACACTTCATTAGTTTACAACTCCCGGATTGATAATTAATGTAAAAATTTAGGACACACTAAATTGACTAAACGTTTTGGTGCCTTTGCCGGGAAAATGTAATTAGGTAGTCGATCTCTTACATAAAAAAATAAAAATCAAAAAAATAAGAAAAAGGGAAAAATTGATAACTTCTTGAAGTATGCTCTCCTCTTGCACCTAGTGTGATCTGGAGGATCATAAAAGAGAGTTATTAGTTCAATAATTTCTTGATTATGCTCTCTTCTTGCACCTAGTGTGATCTGGAAGATCAGAAAGAGAATTATTAGCCCGACTAGGGAAAGTTTATAGCTAGGGCCAAGAATTCGATTTTCACAACTCTAGCTACTTCAAGGCATAGACAAGATTCACCTCCATCTACTCCCAGCCTTAGGATTCTTGGAATTCAAGGAGCAGCAGCTGAATTAGAAGATTCTCCCACACTATCTACTAAATCTGATCTAGGAGAAGAACCTTTCTTTACTTCTACAGAGGAACATATTGTAATCCAAGAAGTAGAATCACTTGAAGAAGAGGGAAAGGGAGAAACTCTCTTTCATCCACAATTAATAGAAGAACCATAAGACTTTCTGGAAACTATCATGATGGAGGAATTAGTAGAAGGATTTGGAGGAGGGGGTAGAGATAGAGGAAGAGGAAATAATGGAGGAGGAAGTGGTAATAATGGGGGAAATAGGGAAGGAGATAACTCATTTGGATTCCCTATAGCCGATGAGGAAACTCATACAACAATGAAAAAAAATTCACCATCTGTCCTCCCAAACTTTTATGGGTTGCAAAGTGAGGATCCTGAAACATTTCTATTTAAGTTTGAAGTCTTGTGCCGAACCTATGACTATATGGAAGACTCTAAAAAACTCAAACTGTTTCCTTCAACATTGAAAGGGGCTGCTTTGAAATGGTTCATGGGATTAGTCACTCAATTTATTAGGACATGGAATGATATGAAACAGACATTTTTGGATAGATACCTGGACTATTGTATGCCCACCAATCATAATGATGAGGTATTCAAGATGATGCAAAAAGAAGATGAAAACTTGGAGGATTTACATGAAAGATTTCAATACAACTTAAAGAGAGAAAAAATGAGTAATTTAGATGAGGAAACCTTGAAAGCCCTTCTATTGAAAGCCATTAGAGATGAATGGATAGATATCTTAAACATGATGGGGAAAGGAGACAATTCTCAACTTCCACTTTGTGACATAGCAGAACTATGTGTCCATCTCTCATGGGGAAAATATAAAATGGGAAAAGGGCCTAGAGATCCTTCTCTTATTAGAGCAAACAAATCTGCAACTGGATCAGTAAGTAGGGCAGGGATTGGCAATATGCCTTATGAGTTCAAAACTGATATTGTAGGGAGCCTTAGTGAATAACTAGACACTCTTAAAATACAAAACAAGCAGAAAGCAGAAACTAATGCCTTGGCCATATTTTGTCCAAAATGTAGAAAGAAACTTGCTCTAAGGGAATGCACCTTGGATGCAAAAGTTGTAGAAACATGTATGATTTGCTCAGAAAGTCATGAGACAAAGGATTGTCCTTCAATTCCTAGACTCAAAGCTGTCTTTCAAGAAGATCCAAATTCAATTGAGTCCCTTTGTTTTGTTTCAAGAAGACCTTGGCAGGGGCAACAAAATCAAGGATTTAACAACCCTATGAACTTTCACCTCCCACCAAATTGGAATTCTTGGCAACAACCTTGGCCCCAACCTCAAAATTCATATCAATCATGGGCACAAGGGATGCAAAATCCTTATGGGAGATTTCCTCAATTTTATCAATATCCCCCATCTTTTCAAAATCTACAACTTCCAAATCAAAACCCACAACTTTCATTTCCATTTCCATAAGAACAATATTCTCAACAAAATCCAAATCCTCAATTCTTGCTTCCATTTCAACAAAAGACAAATCAACTACCAGCTTAGCCATTTCCAAATCCCAACAACAAAAACCCTCATAATGCTTACATGGTAGAAGGACAACAATTTCCTACCTATATGATTGTTCCTCTTAATGATGTTCAACTCAGATCTGGTAGAGTTTTAGAAAAACTTTCTATATATGTTCAAGAACAAGATACCTCTGAGGAGGATTCTCTTAAAGTCAATAAAGGTTCTGAGGAAGCATCTCTTCAAAACCCAATCATTCAAAAAAAAAAAAGAGTCAACCCCCACAAATCCTATAGTTGAGCAACCTGCATCTTCATCCACACCTCCTTTCCCTGAAAGATTACAAATTGACAAAGGGATGGAAAAACAAATCTTGTTGCCTAACTATGATTTTCTAGATGAATTAAAGAATGTATGTATCAAGATTCCCTTGATACAAGCCATTAGAGAGATTCCTATTCTAGCAAAAACAATAAAGGAGTTGAGTCTCAAAAGACCAGCAAGGAAACCAAGAGATACAAGAAGAATCCACCTGGTAGGAAAAATTGCAAATATCATGATGGGAAAAATTACCATGCAAAAATATGTGGATCCAGGTAGTCCAATTGTCAAGACACATATAAATGGGATAAAAATTCCAAACACTTTGATTGACTTTGGAGCTACTATAAACATTATGAGTAGACAGACTATGGAACAACTTAAACTTCCTAATCTTCTTTCTACACCCACCTTAATGCAACTTGCAGATAGATCAATAATCAAACCAGATGGTGTATTAGAAGATATTTAAATCTCCTTAGCTTCTTGGAATATCTAGTAGATTTCATGATTTTGACTCCCAAGAGTAATTTAGGAGGGCATCCACTCATCTTAGGAAGACCTTGGCTAGCCACAACTGATGCTTTTATTAGTTGTATATCTGGAGATATGTACATTTCTGATGGTAGTTCGACAAAGAAATTCAATTTGTATCCTCCAGCAAAAGTAATTACAGAAGTAGGAGACAATGAATGGGCCAATGATGAAGACATTATACAGTCTGTCTTTACTATTTCTGAAATTAGTGAAGATAGTCAAATTTTGAACACATTAGAAAATTTAGAAACATCTTCAGAATATCACCACACACAATTTCAGTTAGATTCTGATATTGAGTATTTATCATCAAGAAAAATGTCTCTTTACTCTATGGAAGAGTTTGGTAGTTCTACCATTGAGATTTTTCCAGGTAAAACACTGAATGTCAACAAAAATTTGGAAAAGTCACAACAGAAAGAACTAACCAAAATCTTGCAAAAACATTCTACTACATTTCCATGGGAGTATACTGATATGAAAGGTATTGACACTAAGACTTGCATACATCATATCTATATTGACGAAAACAGTAGACCAATCAAACAACCTCAGAGAAGGATGAATCGGAATCTTAGGGAGATAGTGAAAGAAGAGCTCCAAAAACTACTCAATGTAAACTTCATTTACCCAATTTCAGATAGTTGATGGGTTTCTCCTTTGGTTATAGTACCCAAAAAGAATGGTAAATGGAGGGTATCAATTGATTACAGGGAATTGAATAAAGAAACTTTTAAGGATCACTTTCCTTTTCCCTTTATCAATCAAGTATTAGATACATTAGTAGGAAAAAAGTACCTTTTTTTTTTTTTTTTTTTGGATGGTTTTAGTGGTTATAATCAAATTCAGGGAGCACCTGAAGATCAGGATAACACCACCTTTACCTGTCCATGGGGAACTTTTGCTTATTGAGTGCTTCCTTTTGAATTATGTAATGCACCCGCAACATTCCAAAGAGCAGTACTAGGAATTGTTTCAGCTCTAATCCATGATTGTGTATAGGTATATATGGATGATTTTATAGTTTATGGTGATTTGTTTGAAGAGGCATTAAAAATTTGGAAAAAGTCCTTATAAGATGTAAAGAAACGAACCTTTCATTAAGCCATGAAAAATTCTTTATGATGTTTACTGAAGGTATTTTTTTAGGACATCATATTTCAGGGATGGGATTAAAGTTGATAGATCAAAAGTTGAAGTCATCTCCAAGTTACCTATTCCAAATTGTCAAAAAGATGTTAGAAGTTCTCTAGGATTTACTGGATATTATAGAAGATTTATAGAAAACTTCACCAAAATAGCATCTCCACTCTTCAAACTGCTTACAAAAGAATGTGAACTCAAATGGGGTCCTGATTGCCAATCAACATTTGAAACTTTGAAAACAAGAATATCTAAAGCGCCTATTTTGAGAGTACCAAATTGGAAACTTCCTTTCCATATTTCTACAGATGCTTTAGATACAGCTCTAGGGGCTGTGTTGGGACAAAAATATTTAGTTCCTTATGCCATTTATTATACCAGTAAAAATTTAACTCCCACTGAGTTGAACTATACTGTGACTAAAAAAGAGTTCTTAGTTGTTGTTCATGCAATCAATAAGATAAGACATTATATAACAGGATATGAAAATTTTATTCATACTTATCATTCTGCAATTAGATATCTAATGAACAAACCCATTACTAATGTTAGAGCTACAAGGTGGCTCCTACTTTTACAAGAATTCAATATTACTGTGTTAGGTAGACTAGGGAAACAAAATACAGTAGCTGATTTCTTGTCTAGGATGTAGAATACTAAAGAAGAATCTCTTGTAGAGGATAAGTTTCCTGATGAATATTTATTTGCAGTAACTACTAAGACCCCTTCGTATGCAGATATAACTAACTATTTGGTTACAGGGAAACTACCTCCACATTTATTTCCTGGTGAAAGAAGAAAGTTCAAAATATTCATGGATTTCTAACGAATTGTTTAAAACAGGGCCAGGTTTTGTGATCAAAAGATGTGTTAGGGAAGATGAAATGCTTGATATTCTCAAAGCATTCCATTATGAACCATGCGGCGGACACTTTGCTGACAAAAGTACAGTCTATAAAATCCTCTCTTTAGGATATTATTGGCCATCCCTCTTCAAAGATGCAAAACAATATGTAAAAAGGTGTCACAGCTTCCAACGAGTAGGGAAACCTACCCTCTCAAATGAAATGCCATTACAGCCACAGGTACTCATCAAACCCTTTGAAAAATGGGCTTTAGACTTCATTGGACCTATTAACCCACCATCTAAACAAAGAGATTATATATTTGTATGTACTGATTATGTCACTAAATGGGTAGAAGCCAAAGCATTATTTTTCTGCTACTGAGCATTCAGTTGTTAGTTTTCTTTATGAGGATATTTTTACTCACTTTGGTGTTCCAAGAGAAATTGTGACAGATCAGGGAGGTCAATTCACATCCAAACTGGTGGAGAAGCTGACGGAAGAATACAAGGTCAAGCACAAAAAATCTAATCCTTACCATCCGCAAGAAAATGGTTAAGTGGATTCTACAAACAAAGTTATTGAAGGCATCATTACCAAGACTGTTCATCTACACAGAAGAGATTGGGCAGAAAGGCTTCCCGAAGCCTTATGGGCCTACAGAACTACATGGAGGAATGCAACAGGACATTCTCCCTATGAGCTTGTTTATGGGAAAGAAGTCTTGCTCCCCATTGAGTTCCAAGTTAAAAATTTCAAGGTGTCACTTCAGTTGGGAATGGATCTATCAGAAGCCCAAAAGCATAGAATGGAGTAGTTGAATGAATTAGATGAGATCAGACAAGAAGCAATCCTAATAACTAATCTAGTTCAATATCAAAGAGCTAAGTGGCATGACAAATACATCAAGGAGAAAAGGTTGCAAGAAGGAGATTGGACATTGCTATTTGATTCCAAGTTCAAACATTTCAAAGGTAAATTTCAGACTCATTTTCTTGGGCCATATGAAATCGACAAAGTCTTTAGCAATGGGTTGGTAAGAATCAAAACCATTGATGAATATCAAACTCCTCTTATTGTGAATGGTCACAGATTAAAAGTCTATCATAAGCCACTCTCAAAGGAGGAATTTGTCAAAATCTTTCAGGATAATTTTGCAATAAGACTGGTGAAGAAGAATCCTTCTTCTCCACTAGCCTAGTCCCTGTCCATTCTATTTTATTAACAAAAAAAAATGTATAAGCCTGAAAACCAATCACTGATTGGTAGTCTTATATAGAAAATACAAGGCGAAAATTAGAAACTTCTGAAGCCCTATATTTTCCAAAAAAATCTCTCTCTCATTTCATAGTTTCATGTCACTCCACTTCATCTCACTCCACTTCACTTCATTTCACTTCACTTCACTTCATTTCATTTTATCATCATATTCTGCCATTAAAAGTCCTTTCATGACCAGTTTTCATTCACTCGGTCATCATTTATCCATCTCCGTTCAGTCATATGTTCACTATGTCAGTTTCCGCAGCTAAATCCTGTTTCCGCAGCTAAAAACTGATTCTGCAGCTAATTATAGATCCCGCAGCTAACAATCTATATTTCAGCACTGACAGTTAGATGTTAGCCAAATAATGATGAGAACCAAATGCAAGGATGACAAAGGAAAATATTTTGAAGATATAAAGCACCTAAAGCACCAACAGGAAGCAGCCAATCAAAAGGTCAGTGGATGAAAGTGGTAGGATTCTAAGGTATGATCAAAGTTCATTTCAAATAGCATTTTAAAGCACATTTTATATAGTTATGAAACCACCGGCTCCATTATATGTAATGATTCACCCTGATAGTTTTCATAACCGCTCCATGGCCTTTACATAATTCCACCACGAACTTTGCATTAATTTTTAACGGCCTCATGATCCGTCTCCGAATTTAACTCGTGTTTAAATGTACTTTGACATTCCAGCTATTGAACCGGGTCTTTATGAGAACATAATCTATTTGATTACGGCCCTTTCCTGCCACACAAATTCCACAACCATTTTGTGAGCATGCTAATTTCTATTCCACAGCCGTCTAGTTCAAAGCTCTATCGGGCTCACTCTATTTCCATACTATCCCATTGAAGTTGCATTTGCCCTACTCACATAAGCCTGCACTCCGTGAACTCATTCTCGCTACCTATTCTCTGTTCTTTTGTTTGCAACTACTAGTTTTTCTCCACAGTCCTTCTCCATCTCCCACTAACACAATCGTTTCACCTCTGTCAGTCCATTACTCACAGTCCATCACTCACAGAGGTTATTTTAAGGCAGAGGAAGAAATGGGCCTACTGGTGCAAATAGATCCGGACGGGCCTAACTTCATGGAGGGTTACCCACAATTGAAAAATGTATTAAGGAAGGCATGGTGGCTGCAATTCATCCAGAAATTCAAAGCTCACAACAAAGAAGTTACAAAGACATTTGTAAGGTCTTTTGATGGCGTGGAAGTTGAGGTTGGAGATCTTAAATTCTCAGTCACAGAGGCATATATAACAACAGCAACGGAACTTCCACGGGAAGGGGAACAGTAGTTCACAAACAAAAAATTTGATGAGAAGGCATGGAGGATTATGTTGCGTAACCCAGGTATGGATATAACTGTCTTCAAACGTGCAATCCCTGTTTATGCTCTAGAGGAAAAGTGGACTAGTTTATTATTGATAATCCAGAAATTTATTACATGTGAAGGATGGTTTGGGTCCATGTACATGTACCACACCCGGAAGCTAATGAATTTTCTAGAAAATCAAACTATCAATTTTCCCTATTTTCTGTTGAATAGCTTGAAAAAGATATCCACAATTGTACAAAAGAACCTGGATGACATAGAGCCCCACCTTTATCATCACAGCCTTGTCAAAAGTTTGGTTGAAAAATAGTTGAAGGAAAGAAAAGATACTTGGGAACAGTTTTTTATTCGAAACTTCTTTCAAGACCCACCTGAAACTACTAAAAGTAGCTCAGCAAGGAAAAGTAGGAGAAAGAAAATAAATGTGAACATTCAGGACACTCCTACTAGCATATCTAAAGACACTAGTAAGGAAGAGAAGCTATCTAAAAGTAGAAAGGGAAGAACTAAGAGTAGGAAGAAAGGGGGAAAAAGGGGAAAATAAATATTGAAGCTTCCAATCAAACCCCATAACCTTCCTCAGGGGAAGATCAAATACTCTTTGAAAGACTAATCTACCTTAGGGAACAATCAGCTACAACAAAGAGAAAAGGGAAAGAAAAACAAGGTGTGGGGAAAGGAGACCCCATCTCACAGAATCTAAGGAGGAGCTCCAGACTTAAAGGAAAAATAAAGAAAGTACAAACTAAAGGGGCCCACTTCATTGAATTAGGAGAAGAAACAACAGAACAGTCTCCAACAATCTCTCTTGGCTGTAGTCTGCCACATTCCAACCAAATATTGAGACCATTCCTCCAGATAATGACATCAGTCCTTTTCAACCGGATTTTGAGGACAGTCCAAGAAAGACTACACCTGAGATAGATCCCAACCAGCAAAGAATATATGATTTTATCAAGTCATTGGAGATGACTGCCACAAATCCAGGCACTTCATTTACCCAGCCTAATACAGCACATGAAGCTCTAATCCAATCACTAAAACAGGAATTTTTTGAACTGGAGGTCTTGAATAGACACATCAAAAGAGAAAATGAAACATTGAAGGAACAAAGCAGGTTGGATAAATTATTCACGACAACGCCATGTTGCATCTTGGGCTGTGGCAGAAGAAGAATAGGAAATTGAAGAAAAAGAGAAGTAGGTTGAGTAGAGCTCTTATCAACCTCAAATTCAGGTGCCTAATGAGAAAGCCTATGATGACAGTAGTACCAAGAAAGAAGAGAAGAAGGCTGGATGTGTTAGTAGAGGTCTCAGAACACATGAACTGAAGGGAGGATGGTCAAAGTTTGGTTGCGTGGGGACATGCAACACCTTCACAGTGGGGGTATGTTGAGCCCTGAAACTACGTCTCTCCTACACACTTTCCTACACTTTTTCCCCTCACCAAAACCTCATAAGCTATCAAAGATCATTACATACTAATTCTAAAAGAGCATTTAAGTGGTTTTCTAACTATGTTTTTTGTTTTATATTTGAATTGTATTTTGCTCATTAGCTACGGAATGCAGCCACTTTCGGCAGCTGATTCGACTTTCGCAGCTGTTTTTGTTGATCTCTATGTTACAGGTGTAATCAAGCAAAATGAGGCACGTGGGAAAGTCAGGAATGATCTGGACATGGATCAGGTCCTATTGGTTTAGCCAAATTCGTAGAGGAAGCCCTTGGCCAAACGGTCGTCAAACGAAGAGTTCTACGACAAACAAGTCTCTATTTTCAAAACACGTGAAGGGTCTGAAACCGTTCCTAGATCCATGGGTAGACTTGCTCCATGACGCAAATCCAGCAACCATCTTTTGATAGATTGAATGATCTTGGAAAACATCATGCTAACCTCACGGATGTTGTCTTTTACATGTCCTCTGTTGAAAGTATTTCATAGGAAAAAAGTTATGTAATTCTCCTTATAAATAACGCGTTTGCAAATGCATAGAGCTAGTTAGTTTTTGATGTTGTTTTGTTGTTAGTCATTGTACTGTGCCGTGAACTGGTCCTGCTGTTGTAATGAGAGGATTCTTCCTCTATTTTGCAATATAACAAGACTTTTTTTTATATGAATGTGTGAACGTACTTCCAGATTGATAACGTGTTGACCAAGGCTGTGCAGAGGGCCCCTGCTAGCTGAGGTTATGTTTTCTTTATTTCTGTAAAGATTTTATGTGTTGTTTCTTTATTTCCATTGCACATATTTCATAGTTTGTTCACCTGTGTATATTTCAAAAATTATTTATGATGTTAATGTTTCATTCCTGTACATGATTTTTCAAGCTTTGTATATTTTTGCTAGCCAGTAGTCGCCCAATTGCAACACCTTGTAGGCTGTCCGCTTGTCTGCAAAATGACCACCACATGGTTCGTCATGACATGCTTTCAAAATTTATAGTATTTCATCTTCTCTAACACATTTTCTTATTATTAAATCAGAGCTAGTATAAAACAAATCACCATTCACCCAACTATATCTAGATCTTTCTCTAATCATCTTTCGTTTTTGTTTCTTTGTGAACTGAGTTGGTGATTTCCTAGAGGATAAATAGTTTGCTATATCTACAAACCATGGTATTTCTACAGTTATTGCAAGCAAATGTTCATCTGGAAAATTATCTGCAACAGGATTTGGATCACCGGGTGTATGAAGCCTTGAAAGGAAATCAGCTACTTGATTGTCTTTCCCCAGCCGATCTTGAATTGCAATTTTAAATTCTTGCATTAACAGTAACCATCTTGTTATTCTTCCATTTGTGATTGATTTGCTCATTAAGTATTTGATTGTTGAATGGTCTATGTCAATAAACACTCAGTATCCTATTATGTAATGCTTGAATTTGTTTACTGCATGTACTACAACTAACATCTCTTTCTCTATGACTGTGTAGTTCAATTTTGTTGGTGTTATGTTTTTGCTTATGAAGTATATATCATAATTGAATAGGTTTTCTTTCTATCCAAGTGATGCACCTATAGTAGTATCAGATGTGTCAGTTGAAATATGGAATGGCAAAGACTAGTTCGGTCCTCGAAGAATGGGTGAAATTGATAGTTTTTCTTTCAATATTTGAAATGCATTTTGACAATTATTTGTCCATTAGAATTCAACATCCTTTGCAAGTAACTTGAATAGAGGATGTACTATTTTACTGAAGTTTTCTATCAATCCCCTATAGTATCCTGCATAACCCAGGAAACTTACCTGCTTTTGAGTTGTAGGTGGCATCCAATTCACAATGACTTGTATTTTAGCTGGATCCACCTTAATTCCTAATGAGGAAATATGGTGTCCCAAGACTATCCCTTCTGTTAGCATCATATAGCATTTTTCATTACTCAGGGATAGATTTGTCTCTATGCATCATTTCAAGACTTTCTCAAGATTTTTCAAACAATCGTCATATGTGTTTCCATATACAGTGAAATCGTCCATATAGACTTCTACACATTCATGAATCAGATCAGCAAATATTGCAATCACTGCTCTTTGGAAAGTAGCAGGTGCATTACATAGTCCAAATGGAAAAACATTGTATGCATAGGTTCCCCCTAGGCAGGTAAATGTTGTTTTGTCCTGGTCTTCCATTGCTCTTCTAATCTGATTATACCCACTAAACCCATCTAGAAATGAAAAGAATTTATTCCCAGCTAATGAGTCTAGAACCTGGTCAATGAATGGTAGCAGGAAATGATCTTTTAATGTTGCTTTGTTTAATTCCCGGTAGTCCACACATATTCTCCACTTCCCATTTTTCTTTGGTACAATTACTAAGGGAGAAACCCATTGACTATCTGAAATAGGATAAATGAACCCAACTTTCAGTAGTTTCTGTAGCTCTTCTTTCACTATTTCCTTCATCATGGGGTTCATTCACCTTTGAGGTTGCCTTACTAGTTTAATCTGGTCATATGTATAGATGTGGTGGATACATGTGTTGGGATGAATTCCCTGAATATCTGTGTAATCCCAGGCAAAAGATTTTGAGTATTTTTGTAGTAATGTTATTACCTCTTGTCCTTGTGACGATTGTAAATGGTTACCAATGTTCAAATGTTTTCCAGGATATATCTCAATTGTTTTTGTTGTTGAATTGGTAATTGTGTTTACAGGAAAAATATTTGTGAAGGATTCTTGCAGGGATTGAATTGTACAGGTTTCCTGAAAACTGATTCAAAATGTTACTTGCAGCTTCATACTAAGTTACTCTAAGCTACTCTAAAATATATGGTTTTGAGATGAAAAGATCCAATAGATCTTCATTCTCCTCTTCTTCTCTAAGATCAAAAACTTGGTTAATACTTAGAACTGATTTAGTTTGTTGTTGTTCTTGTTCTTCAATCATTGATACTAAAGAAGGTGATTGTGCGGGAGAATAAAGTGTGATGTATTTTCTCTCATCTCCATGTGCAATAATCATACTTCCATATATGCATCCTATAAAGGCATCAGTGGTGGCTAACCACGATCTGCCTAAGATTAGAGGATGTCCTCCCAAGTTTGTTTTTGGCTACAAAATGAGGAAGTCTATAGGATACTTCCATGAATCCAAAGAGACTATGATATCTTCTAATATTCCTTCTGGTATAACTTTAGATCTGTCTTCTAACTCTAAGATTGTAGTAGTAGATCTAATGTTGTTTAAATGCAAATGTTTCATTGTCTCTGTAGTCATTACATTTATAGTTGCTCCCAAATATATCAATGTGTTTGGAACTGACAGATTGTTTATTGAAATAGTAACCATAGGAATACCAGGGTCAATATATTGTTATATTGTTGTCTTTGTAGACATGAGGCTTGCTAGTTTTCCAATGACTTGGATTGTAGTAGGATCCTTCTTCTTTTCACCAGTTTTCTTCATGCATAATTCCTTTATTGTTTTAGCATAAATTGGTATTTCTTTGATTGCTTGCAATAAAGGAATTTTTACATAAGAATTTTTCAATTCATCTAGAATATAAAATTTAGGAAGGTTCATTTGAATTTTCTGCTCTACTAACCTCTGTGGATAGGGTGTTTGAGTTATGATAGTCTTTCCATTCTGACTTCGTTTTTCTAAATGTGATGTTTTAGGTTGTTATCCTTATTCAGTTGGCTCTTCTATGATTGGAGGAGAATTTTTATGAAGTACTTTCCAAGACCTTAAATGGACATCATTTATGGGAAGAATGGAGTATGTTGGAAAATATATTACTTCTTCCACATTGTATGCAAGTTTATCCATTTTATTGCTTGGATTTGCCACTGGTTGGGCTGGTAGTTGAGTTGGTTTTCACTGGTTTGAAGGCATCTGTAGTTGTTGTGGTTGTGTTAGTAATGGTGTTGAAGGCTGTTGTGGAAATGGCATGGATTGTGGATATGCGGAATTTTGTTGCGGAAATGTTATTGATTGTGGATATTGTTGGAACTGTTGGTATGGAAATGGTTGTTGATATTGTTGTTGGTATTGTTGAGGATACATTTGTTGAGGTGGCTAGTTTCCATAATCATATCCTATCCAACCTTGTGTGGGTTGGTTTTGATATTGTTGTGGAGGCCAAGCTTGCCATGGCATTCGGGTATTCCAAGAGTTTTGAGGAGGATACAGATAGTTTTGTTGAGGGAATTGCTGAGGAATTCTTGGCTGCGAAGGCCTTCTTGGTGCCACATAATAGAAACCTTCTATTCCTTGTACTTCTTCCATTGGATTCATTTGCAATTATTTCAAATTTAGACAATTTTCTGTTGAATGATTTTCTGTGCAAATACCACATACTTGAACACTATCTAAAGAACATTCTCTTAATGCATGATTTTTCCTACTTTTGGGACAAAAGATTGCTAGGACTTGTTCTTGTTCTTCTTTATTTTTATTTTCTTTTAGAACATCTACTTGTGTCCCTAATGTACTTAAGAGATCAGTTTTGAAGTTTTCCAGCAAGCTTCCTATCTCTGCTCTTGTTACCCCTCCTGCAGTTGATTTTGTTGCTTTTGAACTAACATATCTTCTTCCAGCTTTTGATCTTCCTCTAGAATATTTTGACATAATTCTAAAATTTCATTAAACGGAAAGTTTTAAATGTCACCCTTGCCCAATACATTCAAAATGTCAAGGTATTCATCTCTTATACCTTTGATAAAGATTGTTCGAATGGTTTCTTGGTTTAGCGAGTGTTGTTTAGATTTTTGTAGATTATAAGAAAATCTTTCTAAGTATTCTTCTAAACTTTCATCTTCTTGTTGTGTCATTTTGAAAACATCCTCTTTCGAGTCCCTAGGCCTACAATAGGCTTGGTATTTTTTACGAAATATTGTCTTCATTTCATCCCAAGAAGTTATTGTTCGCTCTCCTAAACCCATGAACCATTTTAAGGCTGTTGCTTTCAAAGTAGCAAGAAAGAGATGAAGTTTGTGTATGTCATCTGTGTATCCATAAGTTCTACACATGATGTAAAATTAAAACATAAATGAATCAGGATCTTCTTTTGATATTCCATAAAAGTTAGGTAGTACATAAGGTGGAATATTTTTCATTTTCACATTTTCTCTTAATATTGCGCTTGTATCCAATATTGGAAAGCCAAAAGTAGCTTCTGGATCACCAACATTTTTCTGTTCATTATCATTTTGTCTTTTTCTAACTTCTTCTCCCTTTCTATCATTTTCTCTTTTTGCATCTTCCTCTCTTTGTCTTCTCCATTCTCTTTGTTGTCTTTCATATTCAAGTCTTTGCTCACGAGTAAAGATAACAAATGTGTGCCCTTCTTCTATCATAGCTTCAACTATTCCGATGACAACTTGAGATTCAGGTTTTTCAAAAATAGGTTGATCTATGGACTCAAAAATGGGTTGATTTACTTTAAAAAATTCTTCTTTTTTTTCCTGAAGTAGGTTTTGTTTTTGGATTTTGTTTTCTTTTCACCTCCCAGGCTAACAAAGTTTGTCTTTCAATTAAAGTTAATCTTTGTCATGTTCTTTGCTTTTCTTCTAATTCCTCTATTGTTGGTTTACCAACAACCAGTGTGGTTAGTTTTGATGGTCCTGCTTCTATTGATGAGGGGTTTTGTTTAATAAATCTACGTTTCGGATCTCTATTTCTAGGCATAAAGAAACATAACTAAGAGAAATGTAACATAACTAAATTTTTATTGTTTTTGTTTATCTTCTATTTGATTAAGTTGATGAATGCCTCCTCAGCAATGCTGCCAAAATGTTGAGATAATTTACTAACTCAAATTAACACAAGTATTTTGTTATCACCTAGATTTACCTCAGGCTGAAGGGAGGAAATGCCAGGGTAACCACAAACCAAGCTTAGCCAAGTAGCTAGCCCTACTAGGCCGAGAGAGGGCTCTCTCCTTATGGATCTCAATCAAGGTGACTGGATTAGATAAACTATTCTAGGCTAGGTATAGTAGCTCGAGAGTTTTGATTGGATTTTGTAGAGGTTTTGATGGATCAGGAAGAGTTGTGCAGTTTAGGTCTGGGAAATTAGGTCAAACATGCAGGGTCTTCGATGGGGCAAGGTAGGCATAGGATTTATCACTTTAGGCTTGATGATGTGAGATGTTTAAGACTGTTGAGAATCTATGAAGGGCATGTTATAATCATGGATCCTTCTTAAATAATAAAAAACATGAAATGTTGACTGATTTCCCAAGGCAGAGCACTGATACAATGCACTCTACCTATCAAACTTGAAAACATTCAACTAGAAGCAATGAAATGAATGATGACATACATAAAACATGTAGAAAAATGATCACAAAAGAAGAAACTGTACTAAAACTCCATACAACAGGGATCCCATAAAAATAGCTGCAAAACTTATTAATCTCCTTGCCAAACTACTTACAATGATGTACAATCAAGCTCTAAGCATCCAAATGAGTCCAACCCTTTACAATGAGAAAGAAGAAGAAGATATAGACATGATTTCAACCTCCTCCCATCCTCAGGGGTCGAATCCGTAAGATGAGGAGCTAATCTAACTATTACTAAACAAGAAACAGGAATATAGGCATCATCAACAACTTGCCTCTAAAAGTGAAAAACTGATTCATTTGAGCTCAAATTAACTCCTAAAGCAATGAATATACCATATATCACTATTTTTTATACCATAATTACATTCCAAGTCATAATTTACAATGGTAAATCATCCACCATGAGAGAGAATCTATGACTATAGTCAAAAATTGGAAAAATAGCAACCCTGAGCGAAACTGCCAAAAGCGCAGTGCCACTGGGCAAAAGCATAGCGCCACTTTCAGGTCCCTTTTGGAGGCCTTCCTAACATCCAAATTGCACCAATGATATCGCATTGGAAAGGTATTCAAGTATTCTTTTCAGAAAACCTGTAATTTCAGCATTTGGAGCTCATTTGACCCTTCAAAACTTGATTCTCCCAAGACTACTTCTGTGTGTCCAAAAAGTGGCAAAAAGGTCATTTTTAGGGTGTTTTTTGACCTTTTGGTCGACCAATTCTACCCCAAAAATTTTGAAACTTGCTAGGGTATATGTCCTCATCACTTTGAATACAAAAATTCAATCCATCTTCAATGGGCACCCCTAGGAAAAGTGCAACGATTTTTCTATGTAATGAAATTCAAAATTGCAAAATCACAAAATTTGTTCAAAACTTGCCCAAAATTTGTGTGAAGCACCACCATTATGTGCTTTTCGAGGCTTCAGCCAACATTCTAAGTCTATCCTCCTCTTTCTTTCCTTTCAAGGCCTGTCTTAGCTTAGCTTTCATTCTCTTCACCCTCACATTGTAAATCTTGTTTCAGGTCCTATAATGATAGGCCATGTGTTTGATCATCTGATTATCTCTGCTATCCTTTCGTAGCAGCTTCTCAAGGTGTAGGTTGACTCTTTCAACCCAAGTCTCCCTATTATTTTCAATCTCCTGCTCAATAGGAATCAAAGTGACTTGTGCTTCTTTGCCACTTTGTCGTTTCATCTTAAGCATTTCTAGCTCCATGAGGACTTGTTTGTCACTCAATTGCTTGTTTTCTTGCTCCAAATATGTGATGACATATTTGGCCCTCTCCAAATTGTCTACCAAAGCTTTCACTTGATCTTCCCTTTCCTGTAGGATGATGTCTTTGATGGTTTCTTGATCCTAAGTCTCTAAATCAATGGTCTAAGTATCATGCTGCTCAAACTCATCATACTCTGCTAGATCAAAGTCTCTCTCCTCCTCATCATCAAGGTCTTCCTCCTGCATCTTTTCCTTTCCTTTGTGCAGTTGCTATACCTGTACCTATTGTGTCAATGAAGAAGGAAAAGCCCCTTCCACATCTTATGGAGTTAGAATTTTCCTATAAGCTGATGAAAAAGGCAAGGTCCCGTCCACATTCCATGGAGAAAACACTTGCCTATCTACTGCAAATAATATTCTAGTGCCCCTCTGATATATCATGAAGATGGGCAGCTCAGTAGTTCTTGTCTCCTTGACCTGCTAATCTGTTTTAGCTAGGCTAGAAGGTCCTCCTACTTCTTAAGGCACTAGTGGAGGAATTTGAGGACCCTTGAAGATCTCATGAGAAATGAAGATCTCCCAAGGTATGTTAAGGAGACTGAGATAATGAAGCACAATGACCTTGATCAATGAATAATGATAAAGGTTGCTCATCTGCTGAGCGTAAGGCTTCCTTTGGACAATAAAATCCATCTTCTCGATACTCCTGAACAAGTAACAAGGGATGTTCAACATCCTCACCCCGGAGAAAGGACCCTCACAAGTGAAATACTTCATGATGATTTTCATCATGGGGACATACTTGTTCTCAAGAAACTTGAAAGGGAATAGTCTCTTCACCTGATTTCTATACTAGGGTTTGATATAAGGTTCATAATAATACTCATCTAGATCCTGGCGCTTGAACCACTTCTCCCCTACATTAGGAATCTTGGTGGCATCTGAAATAATGGAAGAAGAAATGATGAAAGTTACCCCAGCAAAAGTCACCCTATTTTCATGAAAATGTGCTACAAAAAGCCTAGTGAGCTCTGAATGATATTGCACTCTTTCAACCTATTCACAGAATTCATAGCAGCCAAGGTACTTGAAGTATGTGACAGCCAACTCTAAGGCCTGCAATTCCCTAAGGTTTAATGGCTCTTCTTTGATTACCCTACGTCCCTTATGTGGTTTTTTCAGTTGCATGGCTTCATCATCTGAGGTATCATTGGCTATGTTCTCCTCCTCATAATCTTGGTCTTCCAAGTCCATGTTTTGCAAGGGAGAAATGAAGGGATGAAAAATGGGCTTGCAATTGGGAAGTGAATGGAAATGAGAAGAAGGCTTTTGTGCCTTGAGTTCTTGGGAAAAGAGACAGAAGGGAATGTGAAGGAACAGTGGGAAAGAGAGAAAACGAATAGCATGATTTTATGAATTGTAGGGTTGGGTGCTAAGAGGAGTAGGAAGGAGTTAGGGTTTAGGTAGAATTACAGAAACTTTTATGGTTTTTAGGGTTTCAAGATTACAATGACCAATGATGCTTTAATATTTGATTTAGCAACCCAAAACCAAGATGCATGAATGTACTACCTGTAATAAGGGAGAGTCAAAACAAATGTGAAGCTTGCTGAAGATTTGGAGGCATTTTGTCACTTCTGGGAAAAGTGTTGCGCCTTCGCTCAAAAGCGCAGTGCCCATCCAAATTTACACTGGAAAAAATGGAGAAAAGCGTAGCACTAGGTGAAAAGCGTAGCACCTCCCTCTATAAGCATAGTGCCACTCAGTCTCGGCCAAAAACGCAATGTCAGGCTTTTTTGCTCAAAATCACTTAAAACTCGATTTTCTTCCTTCTCCCTTTCACTTTCTTGCTTGGCAAATGAAGACAATGAATTTAGATGAAGTATGAGGGTTTAAATAGAGGAAAATTTTAATTTTTTCACTTGAAAAACCCACTTTTTCAATGTTTCTAGTTCTTTTCCAAACTCTATTTTAATGTCTTTTCTTCTTGTATCTTTGCAGGTGGATAAATGCTCAATTTCTCTTGAATTTTGCATTTTTTTTCGTTTTGCAGCAAAGAGAAATGATCTGATGTAGTTGAGATCACTTATTATATATAGGAAACTTAAAAGTAGATACGAGATACAAAATAAACTAAAATACTCTATTTTCACCTCAAAAACATGTTTTGAGGTGAAAATTGCATTAGGTTTAAAAGATAATAATTTCAGTATCTATGTCGTACAAGCCAACATGCTTGATTTATTAATCATCCTCATACCCTTGCTGACTTTTATTTACACTTCGAAATCAGTTTCTTGAACTTGGCGATGAAACCCTAGAACTAATGAAATCCTGTGCTATGACCTAATGAAATTAACTGTAGATTAATTATGAAACCCTGACTCAAGACAATCTGAAGAAGGATTAGAAAGTATAGTCTATGAGGGAAAGATTTCTGAAGAGAAAAAAACCATCAGTGGATCAGTATATCGTGACCTAATGGAATGATGCAAAATTTTCAGTATGGGAATCCTAAAATGCTTATGCAAAGAGTGAATTTTCATCCCTGATGGAAGTATACAGATACTGACATTAACATATTCATTATCAATCTAGGTTTATAAAACTTGGAGGCATGTCCACAATGTACGGATGTAGCCAAGCTTAGAAGATAAAATATAAGGAATTAAGGAAGTGCATATTACAAATATAAATCTATTTAAACAATTTATAATTCACTTTTGCAATGTATGTGAGATGAAGTGGCTCTTAACTTAAGAGATCCATTTGTGTCCTTCTTCTACAATATCGCTTAATGAATAGAAATCAAAAATCATTAATCAACAACAACTCAAAATGCATGAATAAACAATGAAGGAGACTCCTAAATTAAGAGATCTTTGGTATTCCTTATCACAATTCACTCATCATTATGCTATTGTTAGAAAATTGAAATTGCATAAAACGGCTTAAACACACTAAAGATGAATTCTAGTTTTGATCCATTAATTCAACAAAAGGAGGATTTAAATTGAACCCTTTTTTGTCCCTTCTTATCAAAGTGATAAACGAACTAATATTCATCAGAAATATAAATCATTACTCATCAATTCAAGTAATAAAATCTAAAACAAAACAAGTAAATAATTCTGAAGCAACTAGTACATGAAAATTAAGCTAGTTTAACAATGAAGTGTACTTAGTTTGGAGTGGGGGCCCTCCACCCTTGCCTTCCACACTTGAGGATGCTATCAATTACTAAAAGTTAAATCACTCATCCAAACCAATGAATAGAAAAATGCAAGTAGAACAAGTTCTTCAAATTAACTTCAAATATTCAAATGTCTCAGCATAAAGTTGTACAAAAACTACATACATAAGCCTTCAAAGTTTTGGCTTTAAATAGAAGATCATGAAACAAACTGATATAATGTCTATCTAACAACTCTATCTACTCATATCCATCTATTGAAGTTGAATCCATCCAATCTATCACTAAAAATATGGACAATCCCATGAAATCACAAAATTGCCCTATTTCCAAGGGATTTTCTGGATGACTGGTCTCGTTTGACTAGCTTTGACCGGGCTTGATTTAGCTTGTTTTGACTTAACCAATTGGAGTTAGTCCAGTCCTACTTCCCAATATTTTCATTCATTTATCCAACTCGAGCCCAGGTGTCCTACAAGTATGACATCGATGCAGCTCTTACGGGAATTTCTAATTCTGTCCAAAAATTGCACTTGAAATTCAATTTTCATAAAATCTTGTAGAAATTGCAAAATTAAAATTAAATACGTGAATGTGCATAAAATACATCAAAATGAGGTGGATGTTATGGAAAATGGATGGATACTATAAGAGTTAAGTAAGTTTCCTTAAGAAAAAATGGATCAAAACTGAGGGCCAAAAGCAGGATCACCAAGGATGTCGAGAAAAAATGGAGGAGGTACGGACAGACAGTGGATGTTCAAGCTCCCAGTCATGCTCTTCATGAATGTCAGTGCATGTTGGTTGTGCAACACCAACTTCGTTGATAGATCAATCCTCATTCAAAAAAGGTGTAGAGTATAGAATAGAAGAACACAAGACAGTGTCATCCGGAGGATTATCCCAGTTGAAGGTAGAGGCTGAGGTACAAAATACATGTGACAAGGTATGGGACTAACAACCAAGCCTACGCAAAAATCAGAAGGAGCGATGTTGGGAGGATATGATGGTTGAACAGATGTATGTGCATGCTCTCTTTTGATGGTGTTGGACCCGCCAACATGTCAGGGGATATCCCCGGTAAGAAGTCCCAATTAAACCTCAGACCGTTTGGTGTAGGATTCCTAGCAGTGGGTCGTATGGTAATTCCTTGATTGCGATTTCGTACAGAGCCAAGTAAGATAACTCTGTTGGTAGCAAGGGTGTGAGAGTTGCAGTGAGTCTAGGAAGGTGCATGAGAGGTTATAACAAATGGGGGTTGAGGTGAGCGTGCCGCCTGGAAACCTGTAATAGTACTCAGCTTGGAAGGGAACACATGAGCAAAGATACATCACAACATGGAAGGAAATTTAGCGAGAAATCAAAAGTGATCGTTTAACCAACAACACATTTCATAAATATTCTTACATACTTATACAAAATAGTCTATACAAGCGTGCGTAAACAAACCAATACATATATCTTTTAATGTAAACCAGATAGCATAGAATACAATACAACATATGCATGAAACATGCTAACTCTTATTATATAAAGAAGTGTAAGCTCCAGTCATACAATACATCCATGTACAACCACTAGTTCCAATAGTGGAACGTTACAGCCACAACCGCCTGCTCTTCCAAAGAGATGTACTAGCTCTATGTAGTGGAGAAGCCAAGGCTCATTACAATACTATCCAAGCTCTCTCCAAGATAGTGTTATTCGAAGCTTGGCTATCTAAAGCCTTTACAATGAGTTATGAGGGACTATTTATAGCAAAGGGTGGGGTGACCCTTGACATTCCCCTTTGTGACAGCTCAACTACCCTCATGACTTTTCATCTACTCTATGATTATTACATCCAACTATCACAACTTGAATTACACTTGACATGACTTTACATTACAATGCACATGCACCCATGTGAAACAAAATGGCTTGAGAAAGTCAAGCTAGACATCACTCTGACTTAGACAACCATGGAAGTCCAACTCCTCAACGTCCTCATGCTGATCGACAGTAACATACTGATGCTAAGATAGGTAGTGCTTGATGGCGTCTGTGTGTTCCACGGTGACATCAGTCTGAAACCTGACTCTTGCCTTCATAGCATCTAGGTACACTTCTGGGGCTCCTCTATCCAACTCATCTAAAATCATGTGCATCATTGTCTTCAATGCGGTCAAACTAGCAACATCCTTGTTCATGATGTCTGCACTAATGGGAAAGTTTGGACTGGTGTCAATGTGCATCAACTTGTCGACGTATGATTCAATATATAGTTGTACCTGTTTCTTTGTCTTCTCCTGTGTGAGAGTCCCAATATATGGGATCACATGTATGCACACCACAATATCTATACTCTTGAATAATGATGCATGAGAATCCTATATGATAGTGATGAGCTACAGGATCTCTTCAAATTTCCATATCTGATTCTGGATACATGCTTTCAGCTCGACCACATTGGCCCTCATCATCTTAGGCAAGTGAAGTGGGGCTCTGTTTTATTTCATCATCCATGTTTGCATGTCATCAAAGGCAGTATGCAAGTTTGTCAAGATACGTGCTCTTCTAGCACATCGTTGCTACCATCCGCTGAGATGGACAACCGCCATATGCATGGTACCAAACTTCGATTACAACGCTCAGATAACCATGTCAAGGGACAATACATCACCTAGAATTGCCTTCCTCAGTTCAATTCAGGTAGAAGTTGTCACCAACTCTCCTCCTTGCTTGGTCGTCTGTAGTTCCTTTTCCATTCTCTCATTTTCAACTATCAGAAAGTGAACGCTTGAGCTAGTGCATTTGGCATACACTCTAGTTGCATCGACCAAGGCTGCTATAAGATTGTGTACATCAGTCATGATCACTTGTTCCTCAACTTGTGTAGGAGATTTATGATCCTCCAGTGTTAACACTCTGTGAGACTGCACAACTCTATGTTAAGATTCGTCAAATGAGATGTTGTGCATCTCTTCTTCCAGCTTATCACTAAGGATCTTAGTGCCTCCTTGATCACTTGAGACTTTCTCATCGTATGGATGTGGTGAAGCACGTAAGTTGACCTCTTGGTGATGAGGCATGAGGTTGGTATTCTATCCCAACTCTTGATGTTCCATGTCTTCATCCAACTGTTGGAGTGCTTGTTGTAAATCATGAGTGAAGTCTTTCTCCTGTGACGGTTCACCTTGTTCACCTAATGCCGGATGTTATGATGAATCAACTACTTATACATGCGTTGTTTCATCTATTTGCACATGTTGCACCCCCTACTATACCTATTGTTGATGTGCTTCCCTCTCCTTTTTGCATAGCTCTTGTTCCTTCTGGAGTTGTTCTTTCAACTCATGCAACTCCTTCTCTGCTTCTTCCATTCTTCTCTTATGCCTCTGCCTTTACGCAATTCGTATGTCGCGCTGGTGCCTCTTTTCCTCTATAGCCATAGCTACTTTCTCTACTAATGGATCTACTCAAAACTTGCAATGTTTCTCCTCCTCCATGCGATCGACAATCTTCCTCTTGCCCTTGTCGCACACTGGTATGCTTGCCTCTACTGCTACTATTACTGGTGCTAATGTTCTCCATGATGCTACTTCATTTTTCTTTGCTAACCACTCCACAACGAAGCCGACCTGTTCATTGGGTCTGGAGAAATGTAGCAATATCTCCATGGGTCCTCCTTGGCCCAATGAAATTCCTAGTGGATCCAGTTGAACTAAACTATTGTGCAGGGATCCTTCTCAATGCAATGTCGGTCATACGGATTGTAGCTTTGAAGGTTGAATGGATACTTCTTCATCTTTTTCTTCTTCGACATCTACTTGCTTGATACTCTAGATCTCATATATCCCAATCTGCAATAGAAGAGCAGGCCAAGGTGCCTTCTTCTTCTAGTACAATCTAGTTTTCAATCATGCTAAGATGTGATAAGCTACTTCCTACATGACAAGTATGTCTAAGGAAAAATTTGGTAGATCATGCAGAGGCTTATCCGTGCTAAACATTTGGATGAAGGTGCTAGATGGTGATGCATACCAATCAACAATGTCTATCAGTGCCTCCATTGCTTCCTTTGACATGCAGGGTGGATCCTGTTCGAATATCATCTTGTAAACTAGGGTGACAAAATGATTGGATAGCCATGTGATTACTCCTCTGAAGTTTCATTCGAACAACAACTTGAAATATGTGTTCACAACAGTCTCCGCCAGTGACCATGCACACTCCAAGCCTGGAAATTCCTGTCGGGCACAGATTGCATCTAAGATATAGGTGGACATGTAAATCTTTGCATGCATACTTCTGGGTGACTATCGAGCCTTCGTTACTTGTTCCTTCAGCTGATGAGCCAACATGCCAGACTAATTACATGAATTTCATTCTTTGTCCAATTGTTCCAACATGATCAACCAACTCTGTGGAAATATTTTCATGCTTTCTTGGCCATACAATCTACACGCAAATATGACCAAGTATTGATACGCCTTTTGTAGTATCTTTGTCTTATAGATCTAGTTGGGTGTTAACCTGAATCGAGTCGGATCCTTAACCCAGTTCTTCAGAATGTCTCTAGAGTTAGCATTATTGTTGGGTATGCTAAAGGGAGTCTTCATGATAGTCGCGGGCTCTAACATCTGATACATCTCATCATAGTCTCATGCCCATAAGGTTGCAAGATTCATCCCATTCGCACTGCTCAAGGTCATCATCTCGGGATCAGTGTGAGAGACAATCTAGTGTATCATGTCATCACATGGTAACGCAGGGTATCTGCATGAAATTAGGTACAAGCCATACTTTTGAATGTTCACATACACCTAACAGTCTTTGAGGTCTTCCTCAAAAGTTCCTGCGAAGCTTCATTAACCTCTTGCCACTTCAATTTGTTGTCCTTATCTAGAAACAGTTTGGTATCTCCATAGATCGTCAAACTAGAGGACACTCACTCAACTACTGCTCCAGCTACATTTCCACCAGTGTCCTATGATCCTGCTCTCTTGGAAGCCATTGATCCTATACTGCTAAGAGGTAGATGAACACCTGAAATATCTGGAGAAAAGAAACACGCATGGTAAGAAATCTGTCAGCGAAAACCAAACCAAATTTGAGGAATGACATAGCACATACTTACGGAACTGATAGAAAAGATTGTGCAATATCTTCTGGGAAGTTACGTGAATGGCTACTAAAACTACACAAAATATAGTTTGGGTTGTCTGGGAGGCAAGACTGGCTGCTGGATCTGTGCAATGCGCAATCCAAACTAGATTCTGATTGTTGGGATTATACAATGCACAATTCGAGCTGGGAGTGACCGCAGGCTTAGGGACTGCATTGCGCAATTTTCTGGGCTAGTAGTCACTGTCCCTCAGAAATGCGCAAAACATTCTTGGAGGATAGTGCCTGGAAAAAAATGTGCATTTAAGGAGAGGAAGGCAAATCCTTCCTTCCCCAAATTGCACAATGTTGTCTCGGTGAAGGCAAAGTCCAGGGCAAGGTTGGCCAGACTTACCGACGGGAAACTGAAAGCAAATATGAAAGTGAAGGCATGGCGACACTAAGTGAAATTAGAAGTGATTGACAGTGCCTGAAAACATGAATGAAAGATTCAATAAACAGATCAACATGCATGTGGTTGAAGCGAGTCGCCGAATTGACAATCATTCGTGCAAAATAGTTTCATGCATGCGATAGCAATGAGATAGCAATGAAAACTAAAACAGTGCTAGGACAAGATAGTATACATGTAAATGAAAACAAGCATTCAAATAAATCAAGCAAACAACATTCACACAAGAAAAAACACAAAAAGCGACAAAAATGCTAAAAAAGAGAAGTTGAGGCCACTTACCCTTGAATAGTTGAGCTACATGTGTCTAAGAGTCCTGGATGTGATGTGGGATGTCAGAGCTCCAATATCGATGTGAAAGAATGAGCTCTAATGCATTGAATAAATAATTTTTGATCTCATGATGCACATGCCACGAATCTAGGAAAAAGCGACACTTGGAGGAAAGTTCCTAAACAAACTTTAGATGTAACCTCCAGTGGCTAAAAATAACTCCCTAAATCATGGAATGCCTTTTGCATGTTTCCTTTTGCTATTCTGGCAAAAAGCAAGCCATGCATGCAAGTCAAGTTTCCTTGGTCCCAAGGGGAACTGGTCAACCCAACTACTCATGCATGGAGCTGCTCAACTACTTGAAGGAAATACACAATTATGGTGTTAGTGTTGGTATCTTCATCCCTCCATCAGTGATCAAAATTTCTCTTTTTGCATGCATATTAGGTGTCTCATCCGATCAACTTCATTCCATTAGGTCATGGATCAAATGATGGTAGTGGTTCATTATCAAATTTCCCTCATGGTTTTTACCTGCTAGCCTATTTTCACAAATTCAGGCCATTTACAGTCATTTTTTATCATTACACTTGCAAAAGTCATTTTAGGGTTTTCAAGTCTCATTAGGTCTAGGGTTTGTCACCATAGTCATGCAAAATCTCAATAAGAGGTCAGCAGGCACATGAGGATGTCTAATAAGTTCATAAAATCAAAATTTTATGGCTGATTTGCTCCATAAAGGGTTTTTACCTCAAAACTCTCTTTTGAGGTGAAAACAGAGTTTTTCTATTCATGAAAACATTTTATGTAATTTTATTGTTTTCATATGTAACAAAGCATCATCTGCAGCCCTTGGTCACCTTGCCAAACTCCAACACTCCAGCTACTGCAAAAGAAACAAAAACATCCAAGCATCATGTTCATCAAATGACAAAAAAGAGCCAAACTGCAAAAATGGGGTTTTTAAAAGCAAAGTGAAAGGGAACTTCAAGAAAGTGGGTTTTTTCTAAATGAAAAATTAAAGTCAAAATGTATATAAAGTGATCCTTTGTATTAGAAGACCTCATTTGTGCTAAAGAGAGAGAGAAAGAAGAAAAATCAGATTTGATGAGAAACAAGTGAAATTTGCAGCAAAAAACTCAAGTTTTCACCGGTGCGACGCTCCTTGGCACTAGCACGATGCACCTATTAGGTGCTATGCACCAGACGTAGGATTTGCAAAGGAATTTCAATGTTGGCTACACACAGGAAGTGCACTACACACCTGGGCGTTGGCACGGTGCATCTGTCAGCTAAGCTCAAAAACTCATTTCATTTCTTTTCCAAGCCTTCAAGTTGGAAAATATCATCTCTTTAAGTAACTACACCCTCTCATCTGCCCTATCAAGAGAAATTTGTCATCCATCATAGTGATTTGAATGGTGAAAAATAAAACCCTAGTTGCTTCAAAGTTGTATTGCAACACTGTCTAGGGTTTTTTTTATTCTTGTTGTTTTCACTCCCTTGTATGATTTTCCCACATCCCATCCCCCTGCACTAAATTTCCCTAATTCCCTTCCCCTTTCCCTCTCCCATTGACACTCACCTTACCCCTTATCATCAAAACCTAAGCCCTATACCTAATTCCCACTATTCCCCCAAAAACAAAAACCTAATTCCCCTTTTCCTAAACCCTATCATTCCCTAAAAACACTACAGCCATCATCAAAACCCTCCTTTGCATTTTTATTATCAGTCAACCCATCAAATCCCCAAAAAAAAAGAAAACAATAGTCACGTATACTTAAGAAAATCTCTTCATACTCATCATTCTACATTCTACATTTGCAAATCTGGAAACAAATTCAGCTTATGAAAGGGATGAGGAAAGTGTGAGTGATTCCTCCCAAGAGATTCATGCACCAAGAAAACCACATAAGGGAGGAAAACACATCCGGGAGGAGCCCACCACACTCACAGAGTTACTAGCTTGCCCTCCTGTAGTAACATGTTTTAAACATCAGTCTTGCTACTCATTTTGTGAGATGGTGGTGAGGGTGAAATACCACCATGAACTTGCCAGGTTATTTGTCTTTCATCTTCACAATGGCTAGGTGAACCTAGCAAGTGTTTCCTTCACTTTGACACCTGAAACCATAGCTGCAGTAATAGGTATTCCAAATTTGGGTGAACAGTGGAACAAAGGACAACTTGTGGGAAAAGAGCATTATGATTCTTATGTCAAGGCTTGTTATCAAAAGCAAATCAGTAGGGTCTTTCCTTTCAGATACCTATAGGACACTTATGCTCCACTCATGAAGCTCATTATCAAATATTTCACCTGTGAAGGGAGGTTTTCTCGCTTGTACACTTACCATGTTAGATTATTGATGCATTTCACTAGAGTGAGGATGATGAACCTCTCCTATTTCATATGTAGAAATATTGAGAAGATGGCTACATTGGTGCAAAGGAAACCTCTTCCTCAACAATCCAGTAGCATTTATCACTTTTCATTGATCAAAATTGTTGGTTTGCATTAGCTGAGCTTGCTGAATATTTCTTGGGATACCTTCATTTCACGTGAGATTTTCAAAGGCCCTTAGGTGACCCCATCAGTGTTTCAAGAGGAAGGAGGGCCTTCAAATCAGCCAGAGGTTCATGAGACTCAAACTACATGATTGCCAGTATTTATCACTTATGAAAAGGGGACAAGGAGGCTATTTGTAGCTGCCAAATGAGTATTATCTCCACCAGGGGTGGAAGGGGTCTCGTTCTCTTCACCAAAAAATAGGTAAATGCTATCTTCACCTAGGGTGAAAAGGGCTTTTCCTTCTTCTTCAACAGTACAGGTACATGATAAAGGAAAACAACATTTGCATGATGAAGGGCCTTATAAAAGTCAAGATATATTTTTTTTTATTCAGGAGGAGGACACTTATTTGGTCTCCCAAAGCTCAAAGCTCAAGGATGAGATCATCAAGGACAAAGAATCTGAGATCCGAAGCCTATCACTTGACCTTGAGAGGGCCAAATGGGTCATTAATTACCTTGAGCAATAGAATAAGCAATTGGAGGACAAACAAACAATCATGGAGCTGCAAAACATAAGGGAAAACCGACAATTGGCAAAGAGAAGGAAAATCAAGCTAACTTCACCAGAGCAAGAAATAGAGGCCGACTGAGAATCATGGTTGGAAAGAGTCAATATCCATGTTGAGAAGTTGTTGGACAAGGAAAATAGGGAGAAGAAGATGTTGCGACACATGGCTTACCACTATTTAGCCCAGAACAAAATTTGTAAAACAAGGATAAGGTACCTAAAAGCCAAGTTAAGGAGAATTTTGAGGAGCAAGAAAGAGAAAGATAAGCTCAAAATATTGGCTAAAACTTCATTAGCCCAGCATAGAACTTGACGTAGATCACTCATGCCAAATTTCAAGAAATTTGGTGAACTTTTTGACATTTTTGAGTTTTCCAGGGAAAAAATAGGTTTTTTGCGGCAGGTGCGTAGCGCCACCGGTGCTCGCTTTTGATAGGGACCTCCAATTGAAGAAAACTTGGAATTTTTGGATTCCTTATGAAAATTTATTCATTCTCATAAATTACTAGGAAATTTTGACAAGTTTTGGACCTCCAAAAGGGCTGAAAACACCCAAAAAATGCCCTCTCTGCCACTTTTTGGCCACACAGGAAGCAATCTTGGGAGATTGCAATTTTGGACGAGAAAATGGACTCCAAATCAAAAAAATCAAGTTGCTCCATAAAGTAGACTCACCAGGCTTTCAAACAAGATATCTTACACCTGATTTTTACCTCAGAAATCTTTCCAAAAATAGCTTGGAAAAAGCGCTATGCACAGGATGAAAAGGTGCCAATTTTGCTCAAAAACTCTATTTTTTGCCTAGTTTTCTTCTAGTTTTACTTTTTCTCTCTTGTGGTCAAATTCGTGATGTGACATGATGTAAGTTGATGTACTATGATGTAAAAATGATAAAAAATGACTTGATAAGGTAGATGCATCAGTTGTAGGTGGTTTAGAGTTGAATGAATCAGTTTACTAGGTTTTAGAGGCAAGCTATTCCATTGCCTATTTTTGTGTTCCTAGTTTAGATATGGTTGAAACCACCCCTATTCTCATGGATTCGACCCCTGATGGATATCACAGGTGGTTTGGAGGTCTATATCAGTGTTTTTCAGTCATTTTTAAGGGTTGGACTCTTGTGGATGCATTGAGCACTATTGTACATCACCTCTGCAGTTTGGCAAGGAAATAAACCAGGGTTTTGCAGAATTTTGTGGGATTCTTGAGGTAATGTGATTTAGAATTGTTTTCTTCTTAGTTATTCAGTTATCTTATGTTTATGTGTGCCATCATCTCTTTTATTCTTCATATCTAAATGAATCAAGTGTAAAAGGTAGAATTCATTGATGTTTCAATGCTCTACCTTGAGGTTTATTTAGTTTTACATTTTTTCTACTGTTTGAAGAGGACTCATGACTTTTTCATGCCCTCTCCAGCTCCTCACCAGTATTTAGACTCACCATTACACTCATTTCAAAGTGCTAAAACACTTTCCTACCTCACCCGACAGAAACCTCTGCAAACCTGTGTTCATTTCCCGGACCCAAAGCTGCCTTCCCATCTGATCTAGCAACCAACCATTTAAATCAATCAAAATCCCCTGAGCAAACATATGTATCATAAAATTAGTATTTATATCAGTCATCTCAAGTCTTCTTTGATATATTGTCAATGAGATTGACAAGGAGAGAGCCCTCTCCTGACCTAGTAGGGCTAGCTACCAAGATAAGCATGGTTTGATGTTACCCTAGAACTACCTTTTGCCTGAGGTAGATTTAGGCCCTAACATATGGATGGGAGTTGGGCTAGTTGCCCAGGAGATTTACACCGTTTCTAGGCAGAGTAGCTGACTGATACCTAGATTTGCGAAAATTCTGGGTTGAGCAGCCCTGCTAGGGAAAATTGTGTAATTTTCACTGTGAGGGTTGACTAGTAGAATTGTGTGATTCTAGAGACCAGCAGGCTATAGGATTGCACAGTTTCTGGAGGAAGGCTTGTTTCCCTCCAGAAATGTGCACTTTCTGGGGGAGTTGCTTAACCTGCAGTTGGACCAAGTCCCGATGAACAGCTTGTGAGGGGAATGCATAAAGCTGCAATCAATAGGCTTCCTTTGTGCAATAAAAACACTGAAGCTTTTGTACTTGATGAAGCAAGACAAGGTTCTGTGAAAGGTTGATAGGGAGGCTCCAAAACAAAGCTAAGGAAAAATTTTGGAGGGTCGTTGTAGCCGCTACAACACTTGGCGACACACTGGTAGAACTCCAAGTCTCTCAATGGACCTTGTTCATGAAAAACAAGTCTAACACCTTTGGAAGCATTGTTCAGTTCTCAGCTCATCTTGGTTTCACACTAGCCTGATTGTAGGATGTAGCATCTGCCAAGTTCTTAGTCAATTGACACACATTCCAAGCTGAGGCAACACAATTTTTTTGATTGGGGTTGAGATGTATATTGGTGCACAAGCAATATAGTCGTCAGAGTCTTAGTTTCATCACTAGTGTTGCTCCGCTACAAGTAGGCCTGGATAGTACCTCGGCAGAGTCACATAGGAACAGCTTCGCTGCCAGTGAGCCTAGTCAGTACCCCGGTGGAGTTACTTTCATAACTTCTCTGGGAAGGAAGCCTTTCTCTTCTTTCACCTTATTCATTTCTCATTTTTCATTTTTCTTACTTTTCATTTTTTTTCATTTTTCATTTTTTCAACTGTGCGTAGGACTTATTCATTTCAGAGGCAAAAGAGGGATCCTGACTTATTGAGAGCAAAAGAGGTTGTTCCATCAGAGAAGTAGTTTATTATACCTCTGACGTGCCTATTAAGGTTTCCCCCTCACCTTACTCTACTTGACTGAGCTGACAAGGGTTAACCCAAAAACAACCAACTAGAGTAGGTGACACTAGTTAGCACGCAAGCGTTGTGTTTTCACCAAGGTTCACCTCAAAAAGTATGTATTTTCCTTCAGCATGTCATGGACTAAAAGAAACAAGCTCTTCATAGAGAAGTAAGATCATATATAACCAAGTAGTGATAGCTTTACAAGCCGTATTATACTTTACCCAACTCGTTTCAATATTCATACACAGTTTCATGCAAAGCTAACCTACGAACAAAACAAACGAACTAACAAACAACAAAACAAAGCAAGAGTAGAAGAAAAAGCAAAAGAAAAACTAGTAAGCAAACAAGTAAGCAAGCAAGAAAACTAACAAACAAACAAAGCAAGGAAACAAGCATGAAAGCAAACTTACTAAAAGCAAACACTACTCCTACTCCTAAGCTAATGGTGCATGGGCCTGATC